>LJJS01000292.1:0-50132 GCA_001447215.1 Diaporthe aspalathi
TCCACTTCCTGATATGATCCACTTCCTGATAAACCACGTTATATATATTTTAAAAAAGAAATTTGTTAAAAACTTAAATTACTTTTCTATAATTAAAAACCTAGCTTAAACTCTATTATATAACTCTTTATTAAAATATTAGCTTTAAATTACTTATATAATAATTTTAATTTTAATTTAATTTAAAACTAGTTATAATTTATTTTTTATAATTTATTATTATTAGTATTATATTGAATATTAAATATTAGTTTTTTAAATATTTATAATTATATAAAGGGACTTTTTATATTTTAATTTCTTTTTTGAAAAAAGAGAGATTTGTGTCCGGATTAAAAACAAAACCAACTCCACAGGTACCCCGCTCATCTCAATGCAACAATTCGCATTTCTTATGTGCCCACACTGTTCCTCTCGGCTGAGTGTGCATGGATGTAAAGGGCTGCGGTCCTGTTCTTCCTAGATGGGAGTATTTCTTGTCTGAAACCAGCACCATGGATAACCATGTTTGTTGCCCTTCAAACCTTATCTGATGGACCTTAGGAGGCTAACCAACATCTTTCACACAACAGGATCTTTCGTTGTTTCTCTACCCTGCCCTTGTGGCTACCAACAGCAATCTTGTCCCTTCTTATCAAGCTCGAATGGCCCTTGGGTACTACATCCTTTACCTATTCTCAAGGATCACGCCAAACTTTCACAACTTTTTCTTCGCCGCTGTTGGATCCCAGATTCCAAAACACTTCTCCATACAAATACAAATACGTCTGCATCATCACGGAAATTGCACTCATTCTAAGGAAGAAGGCATATGCGGCTATAGATGACATCGTCAATACGCTGACAGAGAAATCCGCCCTGCTTGCTTCTTGCAGTGTCGAAAGTGACGAAAATCGAGCTAAAGCGCGGTACTTGGTCTTTTGCCTTCAAGGGTGGCTGACATTGCTCTACATGCCAACTGAGTGTTTCGAATCAGATTGCACGGAATTCAAGATTGATGCACTAGGGTCGCTTGCTTTTTCCCGCGAAACACAACCTTACTCTCAAAGTACTCGGCCATTCACGGAGGTTCTGAGGGTCTTTGGTACACTAGGAGATATTCCCCGGAGCTTTGGAGTCACGGATGATTCGGAAGAGATTACGACGTTGCCAGAAAAGTCCCTCGTTCCTTCCTTTCTTGACGTTTCAATTCTTACGTCGATCGGTGGGCTTGAGATATGCTGGGTGGACAGCCCGACTTTGCATCTTACCTTTGAACCGTCGCAGAGGCTCTATGTCTTCCGTCTGCCCTCATTTGCTCGAATCCATACAGAGGATGGCTCGCTTCTAGAAAGGTATCTATTTGCATACTTTTTCCTTCTTCTCATCAAGGCGTACGAATCTGACCGTCTCTCATACATAGAATCTTATCAGCTCTTCCTGATGAACAAGGACATCATCGGGGCGGGGATTCCAGTTCTACTATATTCTACTCATGGTCACACGAAGTCGTCCGGAGCTACCCAATTTTGTTCGCCAGTACGAACGCACGATCTCTTTATCGGTGCGTGCGAGTCGAGAAGAAGAAAGCCATTTCCATGGGTATGCTTACTTCGGATCCGCTTCTGGGCGACCTTTGCGGCGGATTTCATGATCGCGTCGGCATGAAGCGTTTCTGACCTAATCGGGCTCCTGTCAATAGTATGTCGGTGGAATTCCCTGTCCTCACGCCTCGTCTCATGCGATTTCAAAGATACATTGAAACGCGGCAGGCGCGAGGTCTCAAGGCATTGCATTGAGCTGAGTGAGACTCTTACCAACGGTGGACATTTTGGGCTGTCATTTGTATGGGGGAGGGGGCAGGACTGGTGCTGTCGTTTATCTCTACTGTTCTTCACTTTGTCCCAACAGTCTATGCCATCAGGTCACCCAATACCGGAAACTCAAGTCTCACACCGGCGGATGAACATGAGACCAACTGTACACCGGTTGGGAGTGGCGTTTTCAGACTTGGCTCAATATTGACGTCGCGTGATAACAATCGACCTGGTTTCGACACTCTTACGAGCCGCGGCGTCTGCATCGACACGAGGATTGGTGAATCATAAATGAGTATGATAAATGAGGGCAGTCTAGTTCTGATCAACACAACTACAACTTGAACCACCGCTTTTGGGCTTGTGATGAGGCACATTGGGGGAGCGTGGGATTGGGGTGACTCACACCTCGCTTCGCCATTGACACCCGAATCCCAGGTGAGGATCAACAGTGGCTCGGACGATGTCTGATTTTCCAACCAGTACCATTTGTTGTTGGGGTGATACTGAAGGAGATAGACCTCCCCAAGCCTGTCCAAAAGAATCCGGTCGCACGCCACAAGCTGGGCTAGGCTGCAACTCGTATACAATTACAAAAGAGTCCTACGTATATACAATAGTTGGGTTAAAGTGTTAATTATGGCCTTGACTGTGCCATCTTTGATACAATACTGGAGGCTCCTGCAAAGTTGAGCTCCTCCATAGTCTCCTCCCAGAGCCGGTCTCGCAACTCAATACCATCGGCCGCGTAAAATATCGCAGGATACGGCTTAATGGTCCAATCGCTCACAAATGACCCATGGCTCTCCTGTTCCTGCACCACAACTCCATCGACATACGTATTCGCGCCCCATTTCAGGCTTCGCCCCGCGAGCCGCACGAAGATCCGGAAGGGAAGCGACACCGGGGCGTCTTTGGCAAGATCGGTACTGGCCGTCAAGCCCGGGTTGACCGTGTTCACAATCACCTCGTCCGAATTGACGCTCTCGGCCAGCTTCGCAATGAATCCGGCGAGGAGCAGCTTCGATGTTGAATACTGGCTCATCGCGTCGAAGTTGGCAGGCGTCGCGAGCCCTGGCAGGATTGGCCCGCCGGAGGGACCGACACTCGCCCAATACTGCGTGTCGGAGCCAACGACGCTGAGCCTCGCCGGCCTCCCTGGGGCCCTCTTTTCCCACAGCACCGGCAGCAGCAAGATCGAGAGCAGCGCTGTCGAGAGGTAGTTCACCTGAAAGGTAGTCTCGTACCCCGTCTGCTCGTTCTTGGTGAAGTTTGGGGTGTTCACGCCGGCATTCAGGATGGCGATGTCCAGCTGCCTCAGCTCGTCTCCCACGCACCGCTTGACAAATTCGTGGATGGAGGCGTACGAGCTCATGTCGAGCAGCCATACGTCGACCTCGGCGGATGGGTGCTCCCTGCGCAGCCTCGCGGCCGCTGCGTCGCCCTTAGCCTGGGACCGCACCGCGAGGATGAGGCGTGAGAGGCCCAGACCTAGCAGCTGGCGTCCGGTCTCAAAGCCGAGACCTATGTTGGCACCGGTGATGATTGCTGTTTGACCTGAGAGGTCTGCTGTGATGGGTTTGGGGCGGTAGAAGAACTGCCTGTAAAGAAAGCCTATGAGACTACTCTCCCAACGAGCGTCTTTCTCTAGGTGCATGGACATGGCGACGAGTGTGTTGGTGATGTCTGGAGTTGAAGGTTTTCTCTTGTGAAATAGGATACCGCGAGTGTCTACGTATATATAAGGGTTGAGACTTCCTGGAGGCTCGTGACTCGTCGGGCCCGAGACTCGCCTCCAAGCACCCGCAGTGGATATAGGACGTCCGTTTTGTGACGCCATCTACAGGAAGGATGGAATCTGGATGCAGCTTGCTCATTGTAGGTTCGGCCTATGTCTGAAACATTTCGCCGTTCGGTCCTCGGAGTCCTCGATGTGCGTCATGGATTACCAAGCGGGTCGGATTTAAGCCACTCCCTTTGCCGGCGCGCCGTGAGCTTTGCAACTAGTGCGTTGTTGCTTGCCACTGCAGAAGGTTGCACCGCAATAGATAAGGGTAGCGTCCATGTCATCATAATAGTCGTTAGGAGCTTGGCTCGGAGCAAGACTAAAGTCGGCTGATCAGATCGGAGTACTGATGCGAACAATCCCAGTTACTGAGGAACAAAGTACGAAGCCATCACGTCGGTCGGATATTAGGAAGGTGATTGGTGGGACCCCACATTTCTCCTGGACTCATTCCCAGTTGCCTCCTGAAAAATGAAGGCATCTTCGTTTGAAGCCGCGGCTCTCCTGTGCTACACGGGTGTTCCCAAACGTAACTATGTCGGCGGCTGATCTCATGCGAGCAAAGGCCCTCACAGAAGGGGAATCGGAAACAGCCTTAATTGAGGACTTGTGTTATAATTAAGACTATGCTTATTGTCATAATAGAACTTAAAATTAATATTCACTACTCATCGGGGCGCAAAATAGCCTTGCCCTCATCCCCTATGACCACGGTGTATGCCTTCCATCCTGCCTTTGGGAGATCGATCGCCGCGTCCCCTGAAAGAAACTTCATGAAGATCCCATGGGTGACCACGACAATATTGTGCTTCTCCTCGGAAACACCTCCCTCTAACTCCTTCACTAGGTCGTACAATCTCCGCCTCACCCTTTCCGCTCTCGCAGACACAGTAGCATCATCCGCAGTGTACGGCCCTTCTTTTGCGTACCATTTATCCCCCAAAATGCTGAAGTCTAGATTCGGAAATCTCTCCCCGAGAGTAGTGCGGTCGGAGCCGGTGTCACAGGACTGATCACTCCGTTCTTGCAGGTCGGGTTCAAGAACGAGACGGGCACCGCCATCGATACCCGCCTCGCCGATGGACTTTTTGTCGAGAACAGGGCCGAAGGCGGCAAGCGTCGTCTCCAGCGTTCGAGTGAGGGGTGAGGTGAGCACCACGGCAACGGACTCCGGCTTGGGAAAGGACTGGACGAGTGCGGATGCCTGCTTCTGCCCCAAGTCCGTCAGCGGTGGGTCGCGGTGGGAGAAGTCTTTGGAGACGTTGTGAGCCGACTCGGCGTGGCGAACGAGATAGATAGTCGGTGTCATTTTGCCGTTACGCGGGCGGAACTGTCAAGGTCCCCTTCCGGAGCTAGAGGTTGGTTGGATTGGTGCGAGCTGAGAATGCCCACTGAGAAGCAGAGATGCAGAGATGCTGCTGTCTATTAACTCAGCCACTGTATTGCGCTGATTTTCATTGAGGCATAGCAGCCAAATTTGGCAACCTCCAGGACGTAGGTCTGACTTCTTTATTAGCTTCACAACGAGACGAAATGCTGGAGCACGCCACCATACTATTTGATCGCGCAATTCTCAGCCGCAGTGCATGTCATGCCATTGGAAGCCTTTGCAGCCGCCCTGCGCAATGTAACCTTATCACTACATATATCATCGAAGAAGCTTCCTCTAGTACTGAATACAGAAATCAAGAAAAATATATAGACATCATTCTGAAGATGGGGCCATGTAGGTTGAGTGAACCCCCCCCCCTCCAATGGTATATCTCATCGGAAACGGCCAGGATCAAGCAACCTACGGGGATCAACATCTCACAGAGCTGTAAACGATTGTATGAATAGACATACTGCCAAGAGAGAGCATACAGGTGAGATACTTCCGTCTGATTCACAATCTAAATTACCTGGGGAACCACAATCAGTTTGGGCATTTGTTTCGTGACATTGAGGTTATTGGCCTCAAGTCCCCGACGTACCCTTCACAATGCCATCTCACAAGCGCCATTCGCAACATGGCCATGAAAACATGAACACGGTGGTCTGGGAAGGCAAAACTATTCATGTGGCGACGAGAGAAGTCTCCAAGCCGAAGATAGTTATTGGACGCAAGGGATGCTATTGTCCGGGTTACCACGGCTGCCATATGTGGTGGTGATGTCCACAAGTACCACGGGATCTTGGGCAGCACCGAAGACCCGTGGGCTATGGGCCATGAAGCGATGGGCATTGCTGTCGAGAGGGGCTCTTCGGTCACGAGTATCAAAAAGAATGATGCTGTCGTCATCATTTAGGGGCATGTCACTGCGACAGGTCCAAGTCCGGGGCGCCATGACCTTGAGCCAAGTAACAGAGAGCTTGAGGATGTTCGGGGGCGGCAGAGACTTTGGTGGTTGGGGAGGACTGCACGATAGGATGCAATTGCCTCATTCACTCCCACATGTTGTCACTTGGCGCGCGATTACTGTCCACCCATTATACTTACAAGTCCACATGTGCAGCCGAATATGCCCCCGATACCTTGGCAGATAAGACAGTCATGGGCATCGGGAGCCCAAATTTCCCCGATAACGAATTCCTGTTCATGTCAGATACCTTCGCCACAGGATGGACAGCTCTCAACTACTCAGGCTTTCAGCCGGGCGACGACGTAGCCGCCATCGGCGCAGGACCCGTCGGCCTCTCTCCTGTGAGCTCAGCGCCAAGCTCCGGGGGCAAGCAAGACGAACAGTATCGACCACGTATCGGCCCGCCTCGCAAAGGCCAAGTCTATTGGGACGATATACCCATCGACTGCGGCGGCCGGCCCTCGGAGCAGATATTGCGGCTAGCCCTGGACGGGGTGACGCGCATGTGTGATTGCGTCGGCAACGAGTGCGTGAATGAGAAGCTTCAAGTTGAGCCCATTCAGGGATTCTTTCTCATTCTCTACGAGGCCGTCACGATGGCGTCCGTTGAGGGAGGCCTCGGAGCTACGGGCGTGTAATTCGCTCAGCCCAAGAGCAAGGGCACGGAGCGCGGCGATATCATCTCGCTAACGTTGTCGTTTCCCATGTCCGCCTTCTGGCTCAAGTTACTGTCCATGAACAGCGGTATCGTAGATGTCCTGAGCATTGCACCAACTTTGTTTGAATTGATAAGGACCAGGGTTGCATGGCTGGCCCTCATCGTGAGCAAGGAGTTCATCAGGCTCGAACACGCTCCTGAGGCGTATCGGAGGTTTGACAAGCACCTAAAGACGAAGGTTCTGTTCAAGTTCCCATGGCATAAAGAGGATGGCGAAAAGCGACGCCGTAGGGACGAGGATACCATAGCCGGCATAGAACACGAAGCTGGTGGAGAACTCGATCCTCATGGAGCAGGCAAGCACACTAGGTAAGTAAAGTCTCCAGATGGAGAGCTAGCGAATGGCACTGCTCTCGGTCAGATATTCGATGCTGACAATCCTCTTTCGGTAGAAGGCGGGCCAAGCGTGCTCGGCATTTCCACTGATCGGTCGTCAGCGCACGTGGCCCGAGTCCCGAAAGAAGTGGTGGAGTGGTAAGTCTCATTACACGACAAAGGCATTCCCTAGTTGCCAAGATTTCATTTCGCGGGGTTTCCACAATTTTTTAGGCAGCTGGAAAAAGCCATCTTCTATAGGCTGGCAATTTTGTTATATTCCCTAGCAAATACCCGCTCTCGGGAAGGAAGACGCGTAGTGGAATACTAAACCTTCCTCTGTCGCTGAATATGGTATGGTCAAGTTCCATTTGGCTTATGCCCAGCCGAACCAGAATGCGCTGAAGGTGGCTGCGCTATAACAGGAGGCCCCCACCCTGTCACATTCTACCCAGTAGGAGCATTCAGTCCATATTTAGCGGATCTCGGACTTGGTGGTAAGCAGAAGACTTTTCTTTTTGCGAGGACATGAGCTCTAGAAGAGAGGATTCAATAAGGGCTGCCTGGACCAGCTGGAGGATTCTAGCCGTTCCCCGGATCTGCAGTCCAGGCCGGAATAGCCCGAGTGGATGGATTCAGGGTGTAATTAGATCGTATGGTCTATTCCTACCCTGAAAATTGCAGTTGACCAAATAGAATATAAGACCAATTGTCGGGGCACTTCTTTCTTGGTGTTGCTCTGACCACCCCATTAACCGTCCGCCAACCGGCCAAAACCTCCTCTCTCAGCCATGGGTTCCAAGCTTCATGTCGTCGCCACTGTGCTGGCATTGAGTCTGGATGTTTCGCCAGCGTCCGCCGCTTTCAACTTGGTGCGAACCTACAGCGGCTCAAACTTCCTCAACCAGTTCTACTATAGAGACGTGAGCCCACACCAAATATCACTGTGACGAAGGTTGAGAATCCACCGCTAAGAATCTCGCCTAATTATAGACGGCCTACTACCACAGCATAGATATCCCGTCGGGCGACCCAACAGATGGCTTCGTGGACTACCAGTCAGCCTCAGCCGCGTCGTCCAAGGGACTGACAAAAGTCAACTCAAACGGCCAAGTGTACATTGGTGTGGATTCCACCACGAAACTCTCCACCTCAGACCAAGGCCGAGCCTCAGTGCGCCTTGAGTCCAAGGAGACATTTGGCCCGGGCTCTCTCCTGGTGGCTGACATTGCGCACATGCCAGCTAACCAGTGCGCTGTCTGGCCAGCCTTCTGGACGTACAACTTCGGAGAGAACCCCATGGGCGAGATCGACATCATCGAGGGCGGTGGCGCTGCTGGGCTGCAGGAGAGGAACATCGTGTCTCTGCACACGTGCAGCGCCTGCCAGTTCACCAACATTGGCGGCTCAGAGGAGAGAGGGAACTGTGCGCTTGGCGGTGACTGCAGCGATGGTGCCACAAACTGGTAAGCGTTCCATTATGTCCAGCCCGGGTGTCAAACCAAAAACTCACATGATATTGCCAGGGACGGCTGCGGCTCCACAGGAAACGCACAATCATACGGCGACGCCCTGAACGCGGCAGGAGGCGGCGTATACGCCACATACCTGCAGGAGGACCGCCTACGCATCTGGTCGTGGCCCAAGAGCTCCGTCCCCGCGGACCTGACCGGCGGGAGCCCCAACCCGGAGAGCTGGGGCGCCGCGTCGTCGGACTTCAAGACGTCGAACGGCGGGTGCAGGGTCGCCGACAACTTCCAGGAGCAGACCATCATCATCAACACCGACTTCTGCGGCTCCATGATCGACCCGGGCACGTGGACCGCCGTCACGTCCTGCAGCAGCCAGGCCAGCACCTGCGCGGCCTACGTGGCGGCCAACCCCGGCGCCTTCGCCGACGCGTACTGGCTTTTCAACTCGATCAAGCTGTACGAGTCTACCGGCAGCGACGACAAGGTAAGTCTTGATGGCAACTGCGGCGGCACGACCGGGCAGACGTGCCTGGGCTCTGAGTTTGGGGACTGCTGTAGCCAGTACGGATACTGCGGAGCGTCCAATTTGTACTGCGGTACGGGCTGCCAGGTAGCCTTCGGGACATGCTCCTGAAAAGGGGTGTAGATATAATCGGAGAGGGGGGGGGGGGCCGCTGTAAATAATACAAAAATATATAATACAAGCATATCGGAACCACCATCAGTCTTTGACAGCTTTTGCTGGCGTTTCCAGAGGCGTTTCGATTCACAGACGCATGTACCTGATAAAATAAGCATGCATTCAATCACTACGTCTGTACCTGGGGATCTAATTCACTGATGAGGTATAGCCGTGGTGCCCCTTTCAGAGCAAGAATCCCATGTCACAGAGGCTCGACTTTCAAGAATAAGAATTAGGAAAGGAACGCCAAAAGTGCTGCAAACGGCTGCTTTATTCCAAAGCAACAGTCCGTTGACCATGGTACATTCCTAACCACCGACCTCCAAACTGGGTGGGGTAAAGGAAGCTGGGCGGGGTATATTTATGCAGACGCCGCTGCTAAGCCCGTGTCACGAGAAGGAATGACGATCAGACGTGGTTTCAATAAGTCTTCGTGGTAATGCATGGCTATGACTGTGTGTTAATCACTGCGTGGTCGTTGACCACAGGTATCGTCGTACGGCCGTTCTGTCAATGTTCTAAGAACTGCCGGACTAGTCTATGTAGCCTGCTTTAGACCAGCTCTTATTTTTTCCGGTTCATGACCGGGAGAATACATCTGCCAAGTGTGAACCTATTTATCCTACATCCTCCAAGCGGTGCTCCCTGTCGCTCACCATCTTTGTTATATATGCTAAGGTCTGCATTTTCCGCAACTCCTCCTGGCAACGAGGCTCGACCCTGGTACTTACTTGGATGCAATCTCCAGCCAGAGGACAGCTGGTGGCCCACAGCCGCATTATCTTGATGAGCGGTCGGATGTCGTACATGCTCACTTCGAGGACTCCAGGGAGCCAAGTATCCAGCGAATGCTGTAGCGCCGAAGACACGGCTGTTTTCATCTCGTGCTTGGTCGAACGATCGCCCCGGACCGTGGCAACATGTTGAGACTCGACCTCACATCCGAAAGAGACACGTATCTCGCTGAGGCGATAGCCATGCCGGTGATCGTCCTTTGGGGGGACCCAGGACAGTTGGATGTCTTGAATAAAGCTCAGGCAACTCACACGCGGCACCTGGTTCAGATCGAATTGATATGACCTGAAAATCCGGACGAGAGCGTGTTTCGTGATGGGGACGTCGAAAGTGGGACGTCGTACCATAAAGATCAAGAAACGGTTGCGGGCAAAGAAAATCGGGAGACAGTCCTCGCGTAACTTCCTGTTGACGCGGGCTAATGAAGGCTGAATCAATGTCTTATGAGGCGGGCTTGAGACTCCGTGGCGTTGAAGATCGGGAGGAACGGTCTCCACGAGTACGTGGAAGTAGATCTTGTTGCGAAGCTCTGCAGCCAGGCCCAAGAGTGGCGCGGGCTTCTCGCACTTGCACGAGCTTGTAACGGGAGGGATTTGGACGTTGCGGTGTGGAGGCACCTCAGCGAGTCGTTGTGGCATCCTGGATGAAGCCGAAATTTCGGCTGAATGAAAAGCGCTAGAATGACGGAGGCTTTCTCAAAAATGCGCGGTCTGATTCCAAATCCAGCTTTGCGGTTCTGACACCAGCTTTGTGGTGTGATGTTCCGGACGGGAGAGACTGTGGACACTGCGATATTATATGGTCAATGATAACAGGAGACATGGAAAAACCGACGGTAGGTAGGTCGGATCGACTCCGACTTTAAGGGCACAGAAAAGCTCTCAAGGCCCTTTGGTCTTCACCATATTAGCCATGGTCAACCTTTAGTGCAAGACCGGCTGAAACTAAACTTGGACGGACTCTAAAGTTGGGGAGGGCTGATTGTAGCCATGTGCAAGCGCCACGCTTCGTCTTTAGGGATCCGAGGGCAGTGCACCACCTATGTGGTGACGCAGATGTCCAGTCATTGCTTGATCTTCGTGCGGTGCAGTTCGTAGGCAATGCTGGGCCCAGAGTCTCCGTTATCCTGTTCCAAATCTATCTGGCGCGATGCAATTGTGAGTTCGTTCTTGTCTCATGCGATTGCGTCAATTGCCCGAGGCTTTGACCGTCCCGTGCAAACGCTTTTTAGGCACATTTATCGCCAAGTACAAATTATCTTCGGGGCTGCCAGCCATACATAGCACGTCGTGGTCGCAACTCCGCCATGGTAACTAATACGGGACGAGTATGAACCCATCGGAGGGAATAACATACCGAGACCGGCGTCGACGATGAACTGACTCAGGAGGTGTCTATATCTCGTGCTCTAAATTTTATGGGAAGGATACCCTGAGCTTAATCTCAATAGCAAGTGAGTAATCGAACATTTCGTATTCATCTGCTTCCTGAGAGCATACCACGTCCACACAATTGTACTGAGAATTGGCAACCACTTCTCGTACCCACGTGGTGGCTCGACGAAAAGCCCCTGAGAGAGATGAGGTAGTCATGGGACCTCAGGTATTACGCCATGGCATGCAAGCAGGCATCCGGCCAATTCAATGTACTGACTGCAATTACACCATGCATGCTGTGAGATGGAGATTGCCAGACGCGGCAAAGGTACGACACGACGGTAGGAGCACTATGTCTCCAGTTCGTTCTCGAAAGCAGCAACAGATCTTGAAACATTCCATTGAGCATATTGTCTTCTCCTCATAGCCTCCAAAAAACCCCTAGTCACCCACAATGGAAAGTGTGCCTGCAACAAGGAACGTGTAGCTAATGACGGTCAAGGAAGAAGGTTCCACGGGCATTTTGACCCACCCAAGCCTGGAACTGAAATGCAGTACCGATATACTTCGCTCCCATAGGCACAGGCTGATGAGATGATTTCTTTGGAGGAGAACGTGGATCAATCTATAAACATAGGGACTGCGCGGACTCAGGAACTAAGTCCTGCATTTAGCCTCACATCATCTATTATGACTTCTTATGGCCGCCGGAGGCGCCACGGCTTAGTATCGCACACCCAAGACAACAAAAACGCATGGATCGTTAAACTTTGATGACTATTCAAATGATTGGATCATATGAGAAATGTTTATTGCAGCTGCCATACCCATCTCAAGCTTTGCTGCGTTCAAGTTTCGCCCAAGTCCAGCTCTCCGGCTTTAATACATTCCACGATCCTACCTAACATGCTCAACAAATCAGTAGTTACACATGTAGCTATTCTCCGGCAATTGGCCTTGCGCAATGTCTCGGCTCAAGAAGACTTAGGCCTATATTGCTGCGTATCTACATTGAATTCTCCGGTCTACCGCTTGTTGGTGTACACGGGTACGAACCCGTTCTTATCCGGGCGGGCGTGCTCGTCACGTAGGCCTTTGTCTTGCCCATCAACCTTGACGGGCACCCAAATATGCTTCTTCACTGAAGTCAATGCTTCGCCAGACTGCGGGTTCCCCCCGCTTGGGACTCGGCCGCCCTGACGCGAACGCGCCCCAGTGCTTGGTGGTTGTGACCCGCTAGGGTTACTGGCACTGGGGTAACCTGTCGATTTCTTTGGCGTACTACCGATACTGGATGAGGAGTCGGAAGATCAGCCAGAGTCACCTCGGCCCCCAGGTGGTGGTTGGGGGTGCGATGGTCCTCCTGGGGACCCACCGGATGACCCAGGTCTTGGTGGAGCATGGTAATTGTAACGGAAAGTATAGTACTCGCTCATATCATTACTGTAGACCCTCACAGTTTCTAACCGCGCCACATTCGGATCATAGAATTTGCCTCGCCACATCGGGATGGACTGTATGGTGACAGCAGTTGGTTGTTGTGTGGTCGGTGTCATGACGAACTTTTTGTCAATGATATCTGGAAACCAGAACGGTGCCGGCTGAATAGAGTCCGCGCGATTTGGGATGGCTTGGTTGAAGTTGAGATAGGTCACCTGGCGGCCATCGTATAAGGCTGGTGTCTGACAGTTCCTGCCCGCAAAGTGTGACCAGGCCCAAGAGGTAGAACCGCGTTACAACCTGCGCGACCCAGTCGCGGCAGCCGTCCATTTGGTCCTGGACTTGAGCATTTGCCCGGATTGGGTTGAAGTCAAAATCCGTCATGTCGCCCCCAATGTGTCCTGGGAAGCGCTGTCGGCTGTGGCGTCCCAGGAGGGCCTGGATCCAAACCTCAACTTTGGCGGCTCTGCCCGCCGGAGTCAATACAAAGCCGAAAGATCCCGTGGCTCTCATGTGCGACCCCGAGAATGTTACGGCATCGATGGTCAAGACTCCGCCATTTCCCGTTGAGCCATGCCCTGTATAATCCATGGACAGCCGGCAGGCCTTGTATGTCTGGCCCTGATGGCAGGGCTGGAGTGTCAGATGTAAAACCACGTGTGGCTTAACGATTCCATGATCGGGCTGGCCGATGACCAGAAACTCAACACGGAACTGAGTGATAGTAGAATGAAGGATACTAAGCAGGTCATCCGGCGTCGTCGAGCCTGCATTGGGAGGTGTGGATCCGAGCACCTCGAATATTTGTTCATGTTCCCACGACTTCGACATGATGGCTCACCGCTTGATTTGTAATAGCGACGATGATTGTGATGATAGTTTAATTTGAAGTACAAAAGAGATCAACAGCGCTCTTGAAAGGCTTCAGATATGATTTAAGTTGAAAATTGTAGTGGATGCGAACACGAACTTCTTCAAGCGGTGATCAGTCGAGAAGCCACAACAGAAACCCCATTATATAGATCTCAATGCAGTGATAATTTTAGTGAGCATGTTGACATCGAACAGCAGTGGATACATCTACCACCAACTGACTGCTCAAACCGCCGTCAGGGCCGGGAGAAAAGCCCATAGCCATGTATGCGGTCCTGCGGCATAGGGCGGCGTGGTAGACACAGCGCCACGGGGCGCTTTCTCAAACAGGCTTCCATCTAGTAACCATATGGAATTCGGGTAGAATCCGAGCACTGTCAGCTTGCTGCAGCAGCCAGCCCCAGCCAAATTAGGAGTCTGGTGAATCCCATTGGCGACAGTGACGCAAAGCCAGCTGAAGACGGCCCCCGGACGTGGGTGCGGCTGGTGGACAGAGAGGCCCCAACCCGTGAAAGGACTATATATAGAGGGAAAAGACCCAATATCAGTCCGTCCCCTCCACAATGGGCTGAGACCATCTCCACAGATATTTATAACTTCCCAGCCCACTCCGACGGTGCCTCCTGGAGGTGTGTGTTGGTTGTCGTCGTGACCCACAGTTCATGCGCTCCAGCAACCCCTCACAAGACCAGTATCGGGGCCGACTTCCAAGGGTTGCTGTAGCTCCACCATATCCAGCATGGATCCGCTGCAGCTCTCATTTCCCAAATTTTGACCTTACATATAACTCCCTGTGCACCCTGATCACCATCTTCTCAGCTCAACCCTGCGCGAGACCGCACCTGTGCTCATTATACGAACCGCCTCTACCGACCGACGCTATGTCCCCGTCTGCGCAGTCCGTTGTGGACGATAGACGATCGAGCCAACGCCAAGCCGCGATGGCCTGCCATGAAGGCGACATCTGGAATGCGTCACAGTCACTGGAGGAGCCGCCGTGGGGAACAGCAAAAGGTTTCACCTACCCGCCAAACAGCAAAGAACCGAGCTTCTTTGTGAAATTTGGAACAAGCCGGAGCAAGTGGTTGTTGGAGCCCGAGAGGCGCAACCACGAGTTCGCCTTCAACACGCTCCGCCATCTGCAGCAGCCTGCGTCCCAAGACTCGAAACTCCTCATTTGTGTGCCAGAGATCTTTCGAGCCTTCGAGCACCGTAACTATTACTTCTTGGTAATGGAATTCGTACCCGGCAAAACGCTAAACGATCTGATCATCGAGAAAGAGCGCGACCAGGGAGCCCAAGCAGAAGCCAGACAGCTCTACCGGTACATTGCTGAGGGTATTCGTCTGCTGTCGGTGAAGGCACCCGAAGGGGCTAAGCCTGGCCCAGTCGGAGGTGGCCTGATTCGGCACCAGCTGTTCAAGAATTTCCAGGCCGCGGTACACTACCGTGATGTGAAGATGCTAGAAATCCATCTGAACAAAGTAAGTTAGGTGTCAACCTCTACACGGGAATCACCTCATTCTTGCTACATGAATAGAGTCGGACAGCTCACATGGAAACCTATGGTAGGTCATAAGCCATGTAACTCGGAACAATCCCGACTTCAAGCCAACCATCACATTGGAAAATGAGCTTCAGTTTTACTACTCAGACCTGTCAAGCGAAAACTTCCTCTTCACAACTGCAGACGACAACACATTGCTCTATATCATCGATTTTGAGGAGGCTGGCTTCCTGCCACCCAGCTTCATGTCCTTCACTCTTCACGACACCACTCGACCCACGTCTGTCAAGGTGGCTCAAAACATTGTCAACCATATCAACCACAATGAGAATAACCTGTTAGGCATGGAAACTGTCTCATACTATTTTCACATGTCTGTTTACTATCTTGGTAAGTTTAATTCGAGTTGAAGCTTCTCTTCGTCCGGCTTGGTTCTTCAGCCCCGTCCCACGTCATGAGTTGTGGACAGGGCTAATCCGATGTGGATTTAAAGGTCTTCCACTGGAAGGCTATCCAGAAACGAGTATCGCGGAAGTCAGGCGCGTGAAGGATGAGATACTCGGTTAATGGTTCGGGTACTTTGCGGCGCAGAGTATGCAAGGTGGCTCACCTAGTCCATCTCTCCCTTTCCGACCGGGGCCTCGTCCGGATAGCTTGCGAGCCCGTGACGGTTCATATTGCCTGCACCTGCGTAATTCATTCAATTGAGGAGCAGTTGGAGATAATTTTTAAAATGGTTGGCAGGTATGAGATAGCTCAAATGGCAAATTCAGGTTCATTTGCGATCTGAGGTTTCGTGTGCATATCCACGACGCCTTCATGTGGGATCGCACATGGTAGTTGGTTTTTTTTTTAATCCGGACACATCTCTCTCTTTTTTTTTCCAAAAAAAAAATCGAAATGCGAGCGGTCCCTTCACACAGTCGTAAACGCTCAAAGACCGCACATGGTAGGGACCACCCAGGCAAGGGTTTAACCCTATCATGCGTCGTTTTGTTTATTGTAGTTGTTCCCAGATCAACTCTGGCGGGGCTGAAGGATCAAGCTACCTAGGTATTCACGAATCGGGTCTAGCTGAATGAGTGTTTCATATGGTCAAAAGAGCGACGCAAATAGATAAACAATGAAATATTCATGGTCTCCACGTCCACTCACCACTTATCTTCTAGCGACTCAAAGGAACGAATAAGCTCAAACCTGCCCATGATGTCTCCACCCACAAAGCCCTTCACCCTCATCGTCCCGGGCTCATTGACGCCCGCGGCCGTCTACAACCCAGTCATCTCCGAGGTGAAGAAGCGGGGTTACGAAATCCGGGCCGTGCCGTTGCCCACCGTGCGGCTTCACTCCGAGACGGGACCGGTCCGGGAGCCTCCAAGCATGTACGACGACGCGGCGCTCATCGCTAGGGAGGCCGGGGCCCTGGCCGATGCGGGCAGAGATGTCATCATCGTGTCCCACTCGTACGGGGGCGTTCCAGCTACGGAGAGCGTGCGCGGCCTGTCCAAGGCCGCGCGGCGGAAAGAGGGGAAGGCCGGTGGTGTCGTGAGGCTGGCGTACATGACTTCCCTTGTGCCGGCGCTCGGGGAGGCGGCTAATGCGGTCCTTACGAAGCGGCCACGGCCTGAAGGGTTCAGTGTGGAGATGGATATGGACGTGAGCTATTTTCTCGTGATTTCAGGAGTTCACGGTTGCATCGAGAGTAAGACATGTGATATATTGAGATACTAACGAACGATGCAGGAATACGGCTGGATTTTCAACACGGACCCAGCCCAGACCGCAAGCATGATATTGCCGGAGCTACCGGCGGAGGAGGGACGACACCTGGCAAAAGAGCTGGCATATCACTCTTCGACGAGCTTTACAAACCCCTTGACGTACGCCGGGTACAAAAATGTTGCAGTCTCGTACCTGCTGTGCGAGAAGGACATTGTCATACCGCACGAGAGCCAGACTGATATGATTGAACTGATCGAGCGTGAGAGCGGGAGAAAAGTCGACGTCACGAGGATCCAGGCTGGCCACGGGCCAAACTTCACAGCGTTGAAAGATGTTGTGGACTGGATTGTGGGCATGGCCGAGAAGGTTGCGGTGGACAGTGTTGGTTAGAGCGAGAGGCGCATAGACCCGGACATCGGATTTGAATGCGCTCGTATTATATCATTTAGGTGACACCTCTTCGGCCTGGAAACGCATTGGGATTGCTTTCTTCCCTGTTTGATTATTAAGTGCACCTTGGATTGCTGCACCTTTTACTGGCACTGCCGTCTTCAAGGTCGATAATCCTCTACGCTTTTTCTACACAGGAACGAGCCACCCTTATCCGCCAACAGATCTCATTGAGAGACTACTTTGATCACCCCAGATCACACACTGGAACCCTTTGACCATTATTGAATTCCCACGTCCGGATTGCTACGGAAATTGCGGGTCGTCTGATGCTCGTCTGGCTCGAATGGCTGAATAGGAGAGCAAGATGGGACATGCGTTTTATTAGCAGCACTAGCCGCTAACTCGTATTGCTCTTATACTCAGACGCAGAAGGAAAATAAAATGGTGGACTGCCCCACTATGGGCAGGCGTACTGTGGCTGTTCGAATACCTGCTGACGTTCTAAAGTTTCGGAACCGCTGCTACTGGTCTTCAAGTCTGGAACCGTGTAAATGCAGACCAATCCGCTCTGTCATTTTCCGAAGATTGACTCTAAGACAGGTCTACGTTGGGTCTTCATTTTCCTTGATAATGTCCATGCCGCTGGTCGGAGAAGTCTCCAGGATATATTTAACCCCTCAATATCGTAACATGATAGTCTGGCAGGTTGTTGGTGGCCCTCCCAGCAGAAAATGATCTTGGCGTCAAACTTAGAAAACTTCGGCGACGTGACTGAGCCAATAGGAGGTCTTATTATTATGGTGTGGTCAAGCACGACGATGACTCCGCCAATGCTCTGCTGCGTCAGGCTCTCACATCGAATCAACCATGATTGAAATTTTTATAGGTCATTGTGACGCATATATCACCATTCGATATTTGGACATAACCCCGAAAGACAACTTATTTCGGTGCTAACTGCCTAGATATGACAGCTGGATCATGCGATGAGTCTCAGGCTGCGGGGGGGGGGAGGGTGGCACCTTTGACAACCAACAGACTTAGACCGCCCAAAACATGTCAATACGAGCTATAGATAGGATTATTTCGCTTCGGTGCCTAAAGAATATCGAGAATCACAGGATTCCGGTAATGCAGGTGACCGTGCAGCAGCCAGGACTGGGTTCCAGCATGTTCTAAGTCAAACGTGATTGGGCACTTTTCGAGTTAGATCAAAGCACGGAGAGCTGCGTACTTTAGTAATCCTGTGTCTTGCCTCCGTCCAATACGCCACAGGATAAGCACTGGTCGTTGGTGGCCGCCCATACCCCTTGCCCGTGTGCGTCCCCGGTTTTCTCTCCGGGATGTCCCAATGTGAACAAGCAAAGACCGAAGGCAGATGCGCTGCCGAATGACAACACCACGGTATGTCCTGCCCTCAATGGGATGAAAATCTCGCGAAAGAAGGGACGTCAGCAAATGGAGACGGCTATTGATATATGGTATCTCCAGGCAGTGTCAGCAATTGTACCAAGTGTCCCATAGTTTTTGTCGCCACAGCTTGTGGCTACCGCAACCTCCCCGGGGGTCCTGGAGCCAAGACGAGTGTGTACGACTTATGAATCGGAATTTAACTAAAGCTTAATTTAATTTTCTTAAACCGTAAGCTTTAAAACTTAACCTATAACCTCTTTATTTATTTTTTAATCTTGCTATTATATTTGCTTTAATCTCATAATGCGTAAAATATGCCTATCTATTATTTTTGCTGTATCCTTGTTCGTACGTCACATCTAAACTATATTCCAGTTACAATGCCCATTGTGTTATACATCGTAATGTCATACAGAGACAACGAAGGATGTCACCTTACAATCGCTATGTTCGAAGTATCATCTGTACAGGCTGTTTCGTGGTAAACGTATTTGTAATATGTAAACTGAAAGGCTTTGACTAAAATGATCCTTGTGATTCACAAACCACCTATCGTATTGAAATTGATACAGTCTTCTCACAACAAAGTACTTTAATTCATGCGGAATCTTGATCTTGACTTCACAAGTAACATAGCCTTTGACTCCTTGGTTCAAGCTATCTCAACTATATATCACGGTGGCTACTGTCCCTCAATAATCTTATCCCAATCTCCCAATCTCCAGAAACCCTCAAGATCTCACCCGAAACCCTCTACAACTCATCTGAAACCAAAGCCTCGACAGACCTCAATCATGTCTCATTTGAATCAAGATTTCTCTAACGATGCAGGCAGTGCGTGGCCATACGTGGAGCATTTCGCCAGAGGTGGGGCATTGAAGGTCGAATTCGACAGCCTGTACGTCAACGTCAGGCGCATAGGCGATAACCCAACTCGGGTCATCGACAGCATTCAGGTCCTTTGTGATCAAGGTTCGTACGCGCCTAGCTCCGTAACGCGGTTTCACTTTTCCAAACTGAAGGAAATGATAGGACGGGATCATGATCGATTCGAATTCTACTTCGAGGCTTACCACAGGGTTGACGGGCTTTTGAAAATCCGGGACGACCGAACTTTTCGGATGCTCCTTGTGGCCATTGGTCGACTCGGCGTGCCTCATTGCCCTTCCGAAGAACAGAACATTAAACCTGCTCCTGTACTCCGCTTCTTCGCAATACCCAAGGCCTGGGGGTCTCGACCACCATCAGCGTACATTGTTGATCCAGATTCTGGAGCAACAGCAGCGATCATTGTTGATCCAGACTCTGGAGCACCTCCTGGGCGAAGACACAACGTCCCTGGCCAAAATTCGGGGCACCCGCTATTTCAGCGCCCCTCTTTCACATAAATACTTTCATGTTAGGGCCTGGGGGCTGCTGGATCCTAGGGGGTCTGGATTTTCTGCTTGATATCATCCACGAGGTGGAAAATGAGGAGGTTGATGTTTTTGATTCGGAAGCAGTTGATTTTGAGGCCGATGTCGAGTAAGAGCATTTTACTCGGCCTAGTGGCACAAGGGAAATAGAGGATGTTAGCAAAAACACACAGCAGTCGAAGGGGTAGCATTTCTCTTTTACATAGCATGGTAGACAGGGAAATTGAAGGGGAAAAAAGCCAAATTGCTTTTTATCTAGTTTGACCATCCGTCATTGCGGAGAGCGAAGCTCATGAGTATGATAGTTCCATGTGACCTTGAATGTTAGCCGACTTGACTTGACGCGCTCAGACCAATCCGCCACCGTCTGACTGAGATTGCGTCTTTGGCATTCTGAGCCTCTAGGGCAATCCTGTATTACGATAAATCACACCATATGATTCACAATGGTGGTCTTGTATCGCTTCACGCAACTACCGAGATATCAGAGAATGGAGTTCTGTGCCGGGATCACGAAGTAGCGAGGACGGCCGATTTTTGTGGAACCAACATTGCCAACGAGTGGCTCGGCTGGGTCACTTAAATTAGCACTTGAGCCGCTGGTATCTCGATTACGGAGAGACTGCGTGCAGGGCTTTCTCCCCGTTTATGATGACCGCATCACAAATAATGGGAATGGAAGGAAATGTATCAAATTTACAGGTGCACCTTCCCAGGAAGCCTAAGAGATGGGAATGCCTCTTTCAAAAAACGCCATTAAACCTTGATCGGTAGAGGCATCAGGCCTCACGTCCCTTGCTGCTTACTTCCCATGCGGGGCCAGCCTGCTGGGATTTCTTCATCGCCTCTGGCATCGACCTTGTCATTTATCTAGTGACACGTCGCGACATGGGCACATGCACATGGACTCCATATTGACGGTACCATAACCTGGCACTGCTTGTGCTAGCAACCAGGTGCTGTCTGGGCACGGAAGCGAGTTGCAGATCTGGACAAATGTTGTATGTAGGAACACCAAAGCAAAGGGTCTACCTTCCCGTTCTGGAGCGGGCTGAATGTCGACTCGAGGAATATGTTGTGTCTCTTCCAAGGATTGAATGAATGCAGAAGCGGGCCAACACGGCCGTGAGTCTGACTTTTCCTTGAAAAAAAAAGAAATGCGGCTAGTGTGGCTGAATATGTCCCGCACCGCGGCCGGAATGTGCAGGGTGCCGTCATTTGAGTCGCTGGCTTGAGAGATGTTGTCAATTCGCATGCGGCCGACCGCAGCTGCACTCTTGAAATCCACACATGCAAAGACGTCTACACATTGAGGCTGTCCACGTGAGCGAACGCCCTGGTTTAAGACTCTTGTTGAGGGCGGTTCTTAGAACGTGGTTTGTATACGCGAGCCGCCGGCATTGACGATGATGAACGAGCAACTCCATGAGGAGGCCCTCCCGATTTACTACTCCGAGAACAAGTTTTAACTTCAATTGTCTGGCGAGATGGCCTTTGAGTATAGTGGCTCAGGTGCACACACATTATCTTCGATACCTAACCAACCTTGTCATGCGTGTAACTGATTCTCTCATGAAGATATGGCTGAGTAAAATCATGTGGTGGGAAATCGCCGTGTGTCCGGAGGCTTTACGTTACATGTTAGTGTACCGAGGTTATGCACGTCAAAACGCGCCTCTGTAATGAGACGCGTTCCCCGGCATAACGAAGGTCCCCACCGTAAGGACGGTGACCAGGTATTAACGAGAGGCTGATAGTGTTGACCATGTGTGTTGCCACATTGCTCTAACACTTGTATCAAGATTTTCCCTGGGTCTTTAGCGCGGAGCTAACCTTGCAAGGTTCATATGTCCCAGCGAGAGTGCTTGGGCTTTAACTAATCAGAGGTTCTCCGCCCTCCTTTACTGAGTCCACGACACAAGCGAGCACGACATCTCTGTGACCTACTTGTAAAAGTCACGTTCTGCGCGTAATACTCTGCCAACCCGTACACACACGCTGTTCAGGACCGCATTATCCCCAGGAATCGCAAATACGGTAGCTCGGGTCAGAACCATGGCACCGCTCAAGCCGCACTGGACCCAGCCGTCCCACCCCGACTTCCTGCAAGTCATCGTTAGTGAGGCGGAGTTCACCTCCAAGAGCGTTTCCACGGCCACCGCCGCCCCCTTCGGCGTCGTCGCGAAGCTCTCCTTCCCCCCGTGCGCCCTGACCGACGAGCCGACCTACGCCACGGTCCAGATCGGCCGGGACAGGCACCTCAGCCTCAATAGCGATCTGCTGTATCTCAACCACTCCTGCGAGCCTTCTCTGGTCAGTATTCCTCCTCTAAGGATAGGGGTCCAGGGGATAGGAAGGGCTCTGCCTGTTCTCAAGGGATTGGACGTGTTGGGCAGGGCGGGCCGAGAGACTGTGCTTAAAAGAGAGACGCTTCTGCCGTTTGAGAGAGCAATTCTTACGGGACCAAGGGGGATTTATTGACATGTTACGAACAACTGAACAGATCATCGATACGGCCAACATGACCGTCCTCGCCGGGCCCCAGGGCCTCAAGCCCGGCGATGAGCTGACTGTTTGTGTGACCCCAGCCCCTTTCACCCGACCCCCCCACCCCTCTTTGTCCTCTGAGACGGGCGGCCCAACTTACAGCGCGCGATTCCGGCGTTGGAAAACGTATAGTTCTTCTACCCCTCCACAGAATGGGACATGGCGCAGCCGTTCGACTGCTCCTGCGGCTCCCCCGCATGCCGCGGCAAGATCGCCGGCGCCAAGGACATGTCGCCCGAGCAGCTCGAGGGCCTGTGGCTCAACGGCCACATCCGCGAGCTCAAGGACGAGCAGCAGCAGGCCGGGGGGCATGCTGCCGAAGGAATCGGCCGCCGACGGGACAACGTCCCGGCCGGGGCGGGCGACCCCACCGCCAGGGCGCTCAGGGACGCCCTGGGCCACGCCGAGAAGGTCGTCGAGGCGGCGCGGGCGGCGCTTCTTGGATATGTAGGCACGGCTTCTGCCCGTCGTGGGCCCACATCTCGGGAGCTGAGCGGTGAGATGGGCGGCGACACGGTCGTGGCTTGAACGGGGCGGCGGGAAGGGCTGTTGGACCTGGGAGGTGGGATACCTGGAGGGGATGGGGGGTATTTCTTTTCTCTTTCTTCCCTTGGCCGGCACTCAACTCCGGCACTGATTGCTTGGAACTGATGTTATGGGTGGTGGGACTGCCTTAATCTGTGCTTACTCGTTCATGCGTTTCCGAGGGATCTCAGGATCTCAACATCCTCGCACGAATTAACTTTGCTGCAGCATGTCATCCAGAATCATCTGTTGTGGTTTTCATCCCCTGTAGGCCGATGTGCTCGGTGGTGAAGCGTAGATCGCAAAAAGACGCCGGCACAATCTATACCAGTAACGGAGCCTTCGCTAGGAAATGCGCTTTGTGGAAATGAAGTGTCGCATCCAATCGCGGCACAGCGGCACCTGCTCTTGGGAGCGGCTCTTTCAGTACCATTGTAGTGATAAATCGAGGGAGTAAATGAAAAGGACGAGATCCGCGCTGTCATCCGCCCATCGTTACTTGGCTGCAGGTGCGCCAGCTCCAAGGGACACCGCACGACTCTGCGCCGTCGGCTGGATTAGTGGGCTTTAAATAAACGCTCAAAAGTATCCTAGGTCAATTAGGCATCGAATGCAAATAACACTGTCCCAGAGCTCCATTGCTCTCCAGGGAGATCTATGCATCCATAACTACCTAATTGTACACCCATTAGGAAGATGAGGTACGCGGCGTATTGCAGTAGGACAATGTACCGCTACGTTTCATTGGTAGTATCCTGAAGAAGACATACTAGGTAACTTGTACGATACCGCTAGGAATGGGAGACGGAGTTTCTCCTTATGCATGACAAGGAAGAAGCAGAAGAAGAAGAAGAAGAAGAAGCTGATTCAGCGCGGAGCAGTTGGTGGTCAGGTTGCATCCGGTGAATGGGACTGCCGAAGAGCCACGCAAGTTTCTTGTACCTCGGTAGTAATGGTAAGGTTTGCAACAGTAAGGTTTGCGCTGAATTTCTACTGCTTGTTATGTGTCAAAGCGTATCATCAGACTATGGCGAACGTAGTCATTTGGGCCCCCATATAAATATATGTGTCCGTCTCGCTGTCTCTCTCTCTCTCCATGTGCAGGGTCTCGACGGGGCACATGCTCAATTCCATGGCAAATTGGGACCATACTATTCTGTGGATTGATTTTTTGTCGGAAATTCTGAAAAGATGCCCTACAGCACGTTGCCTCTACTCCCTCTGGCACTTTTTGGGGTCATCGAGCCAGCAATAGGGTATGACTAACCAACACTCTGCTATCGGCCAAAGAAATTAGTATTAAGCATTGGATTCAAGATTGCGCAATGCTAACTGCTGATTTGTCTTTATATGTTCAGGACATGGGTAGCCATATCCGCCTTCCGCAACCCGTACGCCTGGTACGTGAGCAAGACGCCTCCAACAAATCGCTTGAACGTCGACAAAAACCAGGATATGGACGAAAGTACGCCCACGGGCGTCGTCCCATTCCCACCGCAAGCTCAGGTGCTCACACACCAACAAGCCATCGGCGCGCTGGTCATGAGCTCGGCCAGCGTCGTCTGCTGCTGGAGCGACAGCGCACGAACGGCGAGGCATTTTATAGCGGCGATTGCCGTCATGGACTATGTGCACATCTACGCGACTTACTTGGGTGTGGGGCCGGGGTTGTTTTGGAAGCCGAGGGAGTGGAACCACATGCTCTGGGGGGATGTGGTGGTTACAATGGTCTTCAATATCGTGCGATGGTCAACTGTCATGGGTGTCTTTGGCGGAACCAAGAGGCTTTGATGGCTCATTGTGGCAACTTTACATCTACTGCAGCCCTTATCTTGTTCTATTTCGGAGCAGCGCCTGGAAGTCAATTTTCCGCGAGATCGTTCTTGCAAGGGAGCTCAACAGTATGTGTTGCATGTTGGCTGTCGGCTACTATTCGAAGCAACCTAGATGCAAGTATTTTCGAATATTGGAATACAATCGCGCAACTAAACCTATATGACCATGGATGATGACTACAGCTCGCGGGCTCAAGCGAATTCTACCCACTTGCTCTTCTCAGCAATCTGGGCTCCAAATTCTCGAATAGAAGCCGCTGCCACGACTTCCAACAATGCAATGTTCGCCTTCGCCTCCCGTGAAATCCAATTCCGCAGCTCGATAGCCGTCAACGAGTCAATTCCATACCGATACAGCGCGAGGCTGATGTCCACCTCAGCCGCGCTCATCTGGAGGATCTCGGCCGTCTTCCGGACCAGCGCGTCTGTCATGACCTGAGCCGCTTGCTCCGGGGAAGTCGCGCCTGCAAGAGCCATCCCGAGAGACATTTGCTCGTATCCTCTGCCGGCCTGCTGCGCCTCGCCGCCGCCGTCCCCTGCCGCCACGGTCCTGATCGACAGTGCGCCGAAGCGAGGGTCGGCAAAATAATACGGCTGCGGCATGCCGTGCGCCGCCCAGATGTCCGCGGTGCCCAGGCCCGTCGTGACCTGCGGCGGCAGGTCGCCGCGCACGGCGCCGCGGATAGTGTGGTGCATGACCGCGAGGAACACCTCCTCACGGATGCCCAGGACCCGCGCCCACTGCTCCAGCTGGGGCCCGCCGACGGCGCCCTCGACCACGAGGCCGACGTCGCTGATGATGCCCAGGTTGAGCGAGGTGGCGGCCAGCCCCAGGGAGCGGCGGTAGTGCGCGAGGCCGTCGATGAAGGCGTTGCCGCAGGCATATGCGGCCTGCGAGGGGTAGCCCCAGATGCAGGATACGGAGGAGAAGCCGATGAAGAAGTCGAGTGGGCGCGTGTGGTCGAAGTAGGTGTGGAGATTCCAAGTGCCTTGAATTTTGGGGCGCATGGGGCTTGCGAACTGCTCGTATGCTGGAGATAGGAAAGAGTTGAAGTGTCATGTGAGCATACGCGTCCAAACGCCGTGATACAGTACTCAAGTGGTGGAGGGTAAGAGTAAACTCACAAATCTTCTCAAAGACAACATCCTGCAGCACCATTGCCAACTGCAAGATACCTTTGATAGGCGGCAGCTCTTCCGCACATTGCCCCATGACAGCGAGGAATGAATCCTCATCAGCCACATCGCAACGATACACCTTCGCCTGCGCGCCTCGACCTCTCAGAGACTCCACAACCGCCTTGGCCGCGGGCGACCCATCCCCAGACCGCGATAGGAACGCAATGTGGCGCGCCCCCGCCGCTACAAATTCCTCTGCCATGCACCGACCGAGGCCACCCAGCCCACCGACGAGCAGATACGTCGCTCGTGGGTCCAGCCGTATGCCACTATCGATCGCACGCAACAATACAGGAGCCTCGTCCTCGGCCCCCTGGAAGGTCAGGACGAGCTTGCCGCGGTGTTTGCCCTGCTGCATGGTGCGGTAGGCATCAGCGACACGGCTGACGGGGAGGACAGTGAGGGGTGTCGCGGGACGGAAGAAGCCTCGGGCAACGAGGTCGAAGGTATGCTTGAGAACGGTGGAGAGCTGGTCTTTGGGCAGGATTGACATGTTACATGAGGTGAATGTAGTGCCGTCCCTGAAGTGGCGCATGTCAAGGCGAGTGTTATTAGTGATATCTCGCAAGCCGAGCTCGATGAATGTGCCTGGAGTTAGAATCTGCCATCAGCCTGAACAGGTTCAGTATATTCAAAGTTTGGGATTTTAGTGCTTACCAAAAGGTGCGAGACATCCCCAAGAAGCCCTCAGTAGCTCCCCTGAGAGCGAGTTCAAGATACAATCGACACCGCGGCCATTTGTAACTCTCAAGACCCCCTTGACAAAGCTAGCATCACGCGAATAGAAGACGCTCGCTTCCGGCATGCCATACTCGTCAACCAGCAATTTCCTCTTGTCCTCGCTGCCTACTGTGGCATAGACCACCAGCCCCAGATATTTGGCAAGCTGAATGGCCGCCTGGCCTACGCCGCCGGCAGCCGCATGAATCAGAATGCTCTGGCCCTTGCGCAGCCTTGCCAGGTTGACAAGGGAGTGGTATGCTGTGGCGTGTGTGATGGGGATAGAAGCGGCTTGCTCGAATTCCATCGCATCGGGGATCTTGATGGCCCGTTGAAAGTCGCACCGCACCCTGGTGGCATGGCAACCCTCTTGAAAGACGGCCACGCGATCGCCGGGTGCGAAATGTGAGGCTGCGGCAGGGCCAACGGCGAGGACAGTGCCCGCGGCTTCGAGTCCCAAGGTGGACATTGGGATGAGCCCCATGGCAGCCATGACGTCCTTGAAGCTACAAAGTTATGTATGTGTAAGCAGACATTGCTATGCGCATTCGCGTAGCGAAGATGGATATTAGATTGCGTGAATGATGAAGAAGGGGAGAAGTAAAAAAGGGAAGGGAGTTCTCACTTCATACCAGCACCTCTGACTTCGATTTCAATGTCTTCAGGCCTGAGCACACCCGCCACTTGCTCATTGTCGACAAATTGCAGTGTATCCAACAGCCCCGGCCTTCCAATCGTGAGTCTGAGCGGCCGCTCCTGGTCCTTCAGGGGCACAGTTCTGGTAGAATCCCGCATGTAGCTAGCCAGACCATCATTGCTATCCATGTTCTTGAAGATCCGGTTGACCTGCAGCACGCCATCTCCCACCTCGCGGAATTCCTTGTCCTTCGTTTCTCGAGTGATAAGACGTGCTACGAGGGCAGGACCGTGGTCGAGGCTGCTGCTAATATCCGACAGGTGGAGGACCTGGAAGAAGCTATCGGCGAGCTCGGAAGAGATGCAGCGGGCGAGGCCGTCCACGACGTGGTTAAAGGGATTCGGGCCACGGGTGACCCAGAGGAGACGTTCAGATTGCAGCAAGATAGAGCGGAGGCGGTTGAAGTCTGCCTCTGAGATATTGCCGAGAAGGGGTTGGTCAAGCTCAACCAGGGAGATGACTGCTTTGCCGGTGAATGTGTGGCTGTCGTTGATGGTAGCCCAGGGAATCGGGGCAGCGATGAGATCTTGTTGGGCAAGGATACCTTTAAGGGCCTCAGAAAATGACCGGATAGCGGCGGAAGGCGATGACGGTTCGAGGATGATGATATTGGCCTTTGGCTTTGCTTCATGCTCAATTGTCGACTGAGGTTGAGTCTGACGCCTCAGGAGTCTGGCTGTGTTACCGTCTCTTGTGGGGACGTTGAAACAAGACCGAAACCCTTTCGTGCTGAAGGCGGATTCCGCTTCTGACTGGTCGTTATCAAGAAAGAGGATTGTAGCTCCTTCATTCAAGAAGTCCATAGATCGGAGGATGATCTTTTCGAAGCCCTTGCAGCCGCTGGCAGACGCTGGGATGATCAACAGATCAGCAGCCGCCTGCACATGAGCTGACGATGACTCCGAGATGTCCAGTGCAAATTCTGTTCCGTAAAGCGATTTGCTAGGCCTTTCACTCGTACTGGAGGCTGAGCTCGCCACAGCGTAGCGTACATGGGATGATGGCACCGCTCCCCGAGGCCAGCCCGGCTGCACGAGAGCGGCGTCAATCAGCGGCTGATCAAGACCTGCCTTGTCCAAGACAAGTTCGATCACCGTGGACGCTGGGGCTTGATGCAGCGCTAGATGTATGAGACGCATCATTACCTGAGCGTCAGTCGCGGCTGGAAATTCAGATCCGGCTCCGGGTCCAGCCACGATCTTGGCTGCCTCGTGCGGGAGCATCACATCCAACGAGTAATCCCATCGCACCTCAGACATGATGGCCGAAAGATCCCCCGAGTCGGCTCTCTCCTCACATTCAGTCCCTTCTGCGCGATCGCCGGAGCTATCGTCCAGGAGTGTGATTCGCAAATCGCCGACAGATAGGTAAACCTTCTCCATCACCGCATCGAACAAATGACTATCACTGGAGAGCTCGTTGAACCCATACCGTCTCGAGGTGCAGAAGCCTGGCAGCAAGCACCCATCGTCGAAAGGGAAGTCGGCGCTGACCTCCAGCTCCCCCATAAACGTGGGCGCAAACGGCTTGTCAAAGCCCAGCTTGCCACTCCTCGCGTCCAGCGTGCTCCCCATCCAGTCCTGGAAGACGGCATCGAGCGTCGCTCCGCTCAGCAGGAAGGGCCGGTTCGAGACCCCCCCATCGTCGGATTGCCCCAGGCTGAACGTCTCGCCCACATCAAATACCCGAATACCAAATGTCGTCTTGCCGATTCCGGGCACCACGTTCTCGACACCCTGGAAGAGCGCGCCGTAGTCGAACCCAGACTTGCGAATGTGCTTGTAAAAGCTTTGCTTGCTGATCGGCCTGTTCCCGTCGCACTCCTTCGAAACCCGGTCGTACTCCTTCCTCCTGAGCACCGCGGCCTGGGCCTCCTCAGCCACCATCTGAGGGCTCCGGCCCTCCTCGTACTCGATGGCGAGCATCCCGCGGCAGTTCTCCCGCAGCGACTGGTCGGCGCCCGTGCTCGAGGCGAGGGTGAACTCAAACCACGCCAACAGGGAGGAGGCCGCCGCCAGGCCGCCCGTGCCGAGCTGGTGCGGGCGCACCGTCAGGACGACCTCGACCGCGGCGTCGTCCGGCAACGCCAGGGCGGCCGTGAAGCACACATCCCGCAGCCGGAACGCGTGCGCGCGCTTCCCCGCCGCCCCGGCGAGCTGCCGCCCGGCCTCTAGCGCCATGCTGCACATCCCGGCGCCCGGGAGGAGCACGGTGGTGCCGACCCTGTGCCCGCGCAGCCACGGCTCGTCGTTGAGGCGGAGCAGCCCGCGCCAGACGTGCGAGTCCTTCTCCAGGCTGGGCATCTTGGCCCCCAGGAGGCTGTGGGTGGGCTCCCGGCGCCACATGAGCTCCCTTTGCAGGCGGGAGACGGAGGTGTGGCTCTTGTCGTGCTTCCACGGGTACGGTGGGAGGTCGACGAGGAGCCTCGGCCGTGGGTGTGTGGTTGTGCCGTTGACGGCGTTGTCGACAGTGTCGCCGTTCACGGCGGCAATGTCAAGGGGCGCACCGAGGTGGAGGAGGTCGCGGGCGGCTTGGAGGGCTGTATCTGTTGCGTCGGTGTTGCGGAGGAGCAGTGACGTGTATGATACTTTGCCCAGGTGGTAATGGGAAAGTGTCTGCTCGACAGGCCCACGCAGTGTGCTGTGCGGCCCGATCTCGACGAGAATATCAACCGTGTTATCTTGACTGCCTGATGGCCGGACGAGCTCCCGCACGGCATCCGCAAACTTCACTGGTGACAAGAGATTGCGGAGCCAGTAGTAAGGACCCAGCATTTCAGGCGAGATCTCCTCTCCAGTGACACTTGATATCATGTCCGGCATGCCGTCGGCGCATGGTGATATGGGCTCAATATCGGCAATCAGGGACGAGTAGTCCCCTGCCACGACCTTCATGTGTGGAGAGTGGTATGCCACGTCCACCTTTAGCAGACGCGCGAAGATCTTGCGCTCTTTCAGCATACCCTCGAGCCCATGTAGGGCATTCAAGTCGCCGGAGAGAGTCAGGCTCGACGGCGCATTGACACAGGCCACGGTGACAACATCTGCCCACCTAGATTCCAAAAGAATCTCGTTGATCTCGTCCTGCGTGCAACCGACGGCCATCATCCCGCCCTTCAAATGTGGCGCGGCGACCTGGAGCCCAGAACACGCCTTGCCGCGGGAATACGCCACCACGACGGCGTCGCGGTGCGTCAGGGCACCAACGCAGTACGCAGCCGCGATCTCGCCGCTCGAGTGGCCCACAACCCTGGCCGGCCGCACGCCCCAGGCGCGCAGCTCGTCCACCAGGGCGACCTGGAGCACGGTGCAGATCGGCTGGCTGACCTCGGGCGCGCCGAGCCGCGAGCCCTCGAGCGGGCCCCTGGCCAGCTCCGCCTCGGGGTCCCACGCGCAGCCCAGCTGCCTGAGATACGCCGCCGACCGGGCGACGGACGCGCGGAAGACGGGCCGGTCGAACAGCTCGGCGCCCATGCGCGGCCACTGCGCGCCCTGGCCGGTGAACACCAATCCTACGCGCGGTGCTGCGAGATGCGCGGGCCGTGTGGCTTGTACGCCTGAGAGGGAGGACAGATGAGCGCGGAGGTCCATGATATCCGAGGCCACGCAGCTCGCTTTCCAGCCCAGTCCGAAGCGGGCGGTGGCGAGGGTGTGGGCCAGGTCTTTGAGGTAGTCTGGCCTCAAAGCGGTGGCGCCGAGGGTGTCGAGATGCTCCAGAAGGGAGGTGCCGATGCGCGCTAACCCAGCCTGATCGTGGCTGCTGAAGACGAAGAGGCGCTTGCGATGCTTTTGGGACTTGGCTGGATAGGCGTTGTCGTTGTGGCGGCGGTGGTGTTGGTTCTGGACTGGCTGGAAGGCCTCCAAAACGACATGGCCATTCGTGCCGCCCCTACATGATGAATTTGTTTTAATAGATGGCTCTATACTGGAATTGGTTGTGAAATAACAAACAAACAAAAGATAATAGACAAGCGTGAACTGTCTCAAGTACTCACATGCCAAAACTGCTCACACTCGCACGCTTGACCGGGGCAGCAGGCCAGGGCGTGGGCTTGGTGGGCACAATCATGTTCCACTCGTCAAGCGGGATGGCTGGGTTCGCCTTCGAAAACAGGATATTGGGCGGGATCAGGTTGTTTTCGAGCGAGAGTACCGTCTTGATGAAACCTGCTACACCGGCTGCTGGTTCCAAATGGCCGATCTGGGAGCCAGAAAGTCAGCACGCTCTCTGGGAACTCCGGCAAGGTTGGGAGATGTTGGTATTGGAAGTAATGAGACTCACATTGGGCTTCACACTTCCAATAAAAAGCCTTCGACTCTTTGAAGCTCCTTTCGCAAGGGTGCGGTGTATGGCATCAGCCTCGATTGGGTCGCCCACGTTGGTACCAGTTCCCTTTAATGTTTTCCAGTCAGAAAAAAAAACCAGCACAACTAAGCCCCATCCTTACCAGCAAGTCATTCAGTGTGTAAGGAGGCAAAGAGGATTTTTTTTTCTTCCACTTACATGAGCTTCAACATACTGCGTACTGCTGTAATCCAGTCCATTGGTCTCATAGACATGTTGGACCAACTCGGCCTGGGCCTCGCCGGATGGCAACATGACACCCTTGGTCCAGCCATCTGAGTTCACCCCGCTGCCCCGGATGACAGCACGGATCGGATCTCCATCCCGGAGTGCCGCATCCAGTGGTTTGAGGACCACAATCCCGCAGCCCTCGCCACGCGCGTAGCCGCTCCCGCTTTCATCAAAAGATCGCGAGCGGCCCTCCGAGCTGAGTACCGAGAGGTTGTGGAGCTGCATGGTGCCGTCGGGGGTCAATACGAGGCCTATTCCCCCAGCGAGGGCTGACTGCGATTTGAATCAGAATGTGTCAGTCAGCGCTTTGCACGATCTCCTTGGGAGCGATGTGAGGGCTGAGGAGGGAAGCACTTACTTCAGACTCCCCATTTCTCAGACTCTGGCATGCCAGGTGAATCGTAACAAGACTCGAGCTACACGCCGTAGCTACTGTAGCACTCGGCCCACGCAGGTCAAAGAAATGGCTGATCCGATTCGCGATCATCTCCTCCGCCATACCCACCAGATAGTGTTTGGGGTGGTGCGCAAAATCCCGAATCACGGAGTCGCGATAGTCGCTCAGCGTGGAGCCCATAAACACGGCTGTCTTGGTGCCTGCCAGCCCGCGGGGGGCAAGTCCCGCGTTCTCCAACGCCTCGTAGCCAACCTCCAGGGCGATGCGCTGCTTGGGATCCATGGCCATCGCCTCGGCGCCCGTGATGTTGAAGAAGGCCGCGTCGAAGTGGTACGGGTCGGAGGCGAGAAAGTGTCCGCCTCGTGTTGGGATAACATTCTGGCGGGCGGACGCGTTACTGTGGTAGAAGGCCGAGGTGTTGAAGCGATCTGTGTCTGGCGAGTAGGCGTCTGCTCATGTGTTTTGTCTCAGTCCGGTGATTGCGATCCCATCATGAAATCCTTGCTGCTTGTTGTGACTTACCTCTTCCATTTTTCAGCATTTCCCAGAACTTGGATGGATTAGTTGCCTCGCCCGGGAAACGACAAGCCATGCCAACGACAGCGATGGGCAAGCTGTGATCGGTTCTCGACACCGAACCCATCGTGGAGCAGATAGACTTGGATACAAGATAGATGTTTTGTAGCCGTGAAAGTATTATAACTTCATGATCGCCAATCGCGAGACTGCATGCCCTTCCTATTTTTTAGAGCTACGGTCAAGCAGGGCTATTTATATGAAAGTTGGTAAAAATGAGTGATTACTCAATGACAGACTGTTTGTGAGACTTGGATATTTGTGGGTTTGCCCATATTCAACAATCTGGTGAGACCTCGGCACCAGAGCTGCCCATGAAGCTATTACGTCGAGCCGCAAAGCCCCAAGCTTATTGGTTCTGGTAAAACCTCATGTAGCAAGGCAAGATTAGATTATGCTCAGCTATTTCTTAGAAATCTTATATCTCGACATGTGAAAGCATCTCGCCATGTGAAAATGAATTCGACTTCGTGATTGTGCCGACATTCACAACGTGGGTGGCCCCGAAACAACCTCCGGCGTTGAACAACAAGCACTGTAGCTGGAGAAATGCTCGATCCAGATGCACGCCGCTTGTAAAGAATCGGATTAAAACAGGTTGCATCCGAGCGACCCGCGGACCGTTAAAATGTTCTAACTTTGGCAGTTTTCGTTGGAGCGAGGGTCGTCGGCATGTTCGAAGTTCGGCAGTTTGTTCCGCGGTAGAGCGAGGGCTCCAGGGCCATCGGCATGTTCCGGTTTCGGCATTTTGTTCAGCCGTAAACATACTACGTTTTGACGAATCCAGCACGCGATGAGGTGTCACACCATATTGTGCACTTCTCACCACTTAAAAACATCTCGAAAGCTGGCCGGGGACGTTAAACTTTACGCTGACCACAACCGTGGAAGGCTTGCGACTGGAGACCTTGGCGGAATCGTTCGGAATTTATTGGCCATAGAGCTTCTCGGCATCATCATGGGCCACCTGATACCCGCTATCTGTGTCTCTCTTTAAGTATCTCGATGATTTATTGCGGTTATGGGCGTAATTCCTAGCCCAATTTCTTATACTTTTAGTCGGTGCATCCAAAGGGTTTGCTACTAAGTTAGGCTCATGCCTTTCAGTTGCTAGGCACTTGCCTGTGACAGAGGTCCTGGCTGCACAAACAGAATTTAAAAGGACCAAGACGCAGGGGGGGGCGTAATGAAAATGATCATTCAATAGATTTCAGTACAGATTCACCACCTTATATATTACTGCATTCATGTGTGCTGTTGTTGTATCAGTCTCCTAACTAACTAGTTCTGCCAGCACTGACCGTGACAACAACTCCTTCATTTTCCTGATGTGTTTTATGCAATTTAACGAAAGTATACACAAGCATATGCCATCCAGGTTGTACTGGAAAGAAGAACAAAAGAGGGAACGTATCAATACTTGGCTGTCATGGCTGACTCCACTACAAGAATTCATCTCTTTGGGGATTTTACAGGTAAGTGTAGTTGATCCAAGATGCATTCCCATGTCAAAACTGTCAGCCATATGACAGAAATAAGGAGGGGAGAAAACATACAAGGCAGAAATGGCGAAGGAAGTTAACTTTCCCTATTTTTCTTAGATCCATGGTATCCATCCATGATCCAAATCCACAAGGACGCGGCAACCACAGCATGGCTTCGGTCCTTCTTGGACGACTGCACCTCCGTAGTGCGGGAGGAGACACGGGGTATTGATCCCCTGCTGATGGAGAGCATGGGCGGAGCCAACTTCACCAGCTTGCTCGAAGTAGTTGAAATGTACCGTGACAAACCGGAAGAACACGGTCTTGTGCAATGTATCATGGCTTTCATCATGAGGGCTGTGCCCATGTTACGGTGAGACAAACTGTTCTGCGGAAAGCCGCATCGAATCAGTTATCAATTTTCCGTCCGAGCTAATGACTGAACATTTTGCAGACTTACCAAAGCGAATGAGTCTATCTTAACCAGTGCTTCCAACTCATTGGCCCTGGGAATCTCGGGTGGTCTCATTGTCGCCTCAACTATGGCAATTGCTCATGATTTTGAGTCGCTTTATGAAGCGTGTCTTATTGCGATGGGGTCGGTCTGCCGTCTATGCAGATTTGCTGTAAGCGCGCTGCATTGCAATCCTTTGACTGCCGAATGTAAGAAGTACCCATGCTAATGTTTGACGGATTCTGCAAAAAGTGGATCAGATCGAGGGCTGTGGAAGATGTGGTCGGCGTATGGGGCTGGGCAGTGTTGGGCGTCGACCCGGACGAGCTGAACCAGACGCTGGTGCAGTTCCAACAGACTATGGTGAGAATATCACAGAGAACTTCAAGGCTCGTGGAGCAGATACGAGACTGACACCATCTAGGGGATTCACGAACAGCGCCGGTGCAAAGTCGGTGTCCGTGGCGATCGATGGGGGACTGTGATCGGCCCGCCCTCCGTTGTCAAGCTCTGCCTGACACGGTGTCCCTCTATACAGCACCTCACCATGAAGGAATTGCCCATACGGTCATTGCAACATAATTGCCCGACGACACCAGCAGATCATGACTACATCGCTGGAGACTCCAGACTGCACGACCTCGCTGTCAGGCCCGACTTCAGATTGTTTGGTCTCGACGAGGTGCCGGATGGGCGGGTCGCGAGCGTCTACCCAACATGGCGGCATCTTGCGCGTGCAGTGGCGGACCAGACTTTCTCAAAACCCCTGGACTTGGTTGAGACGATACGCACGCTTGATTCTAGCCTGAAGGCCTCCGGGGTGGACCAAGCGCACATACAGCTCATGGGCCCCAGCTGCCACGAGCCCTTCGTCCTTGGGTTTCTTGGGAAATCTCGCCGGATCGGGAGCGTCGCCGATGGAAATAGCCCCAGTGCGGCTGCTAGTGACCAAAATGCTGTTCTACCCAACAGAATTGCAGTGGTCGGCATCAGTGGTCGTGGCCCGGGCAGCTCGACAACTAACCTCGACGAATTCTGGGCGCAGATTCTCAACGGCAAGGATCTCGCCGAGACCATCCCCCAGGACCGCTTCGAAGCCGACATGCTTTTCACCACTACCAAACCAGATGCGGCCGACGGCAGACAAGACCAACAACAACAACAACTACAACAGTCCCCTGACCACCAGTGCAAGTCCACCTGTCACTACGGCTGCTTCATGCGACAGCCCGGCCACTTCGACGCCCGCTTCTTCCACATCTCGCCGCGGGAGGCCCTGCTCATGGACCCGGGCAGCCGGCTCTTCCAGATGGCGGGCTACGAGGCGCTGGAGATGGCGGGATACGCGAGAGGTGCCACCGAGAAGGTCCACCCCGCGCGCATCGGCGTCTACTATGGCCAGAGCAACGACGACGGCTACATGACGGCGCACCACGAGCGCGGTTGCGACGCCTTCACGCTCCAGGCCGCCGAGCGGGCCTTCCCCGCGGGCCGCATGGCGTTCCACTACGGCTGGGAGGGCCCCACGTGGGCGGTCGACTGCGCGTGCTCGACGGGGTGCTCCATGGTCCACATGGCGTGCGCCAGCCTGCGGCGCGGCGAGGTGGACATGTGCGTCGTCGGCGCGGCGAACGTCATGGCCTTCCCGCATGGGTGGTGTGGGCTGAGCAAGAGTGGTGTCTTGTCGGACACGGGCAACTGCAAGACCTTTCGAGAGGACGCGGATGGGTATTGCCGGGGCGATTTTGTGGGCGCGGTGGTGTTGAAGAGGTTGGAGGATGCGCTCAAGGACCATGATAACGTGCTTGCTGTCGTGGCTGGGAGTGGAAGGAACCGTGAGTTGTTTTTTCTATCAATTTCCTGTCCGACTCGATTGCCATTCTATATCTCCATCTCTGTATCTGACCTCGGAGGAGCCAACAGAATCTGGTAATGCACCATCCATTACATCGTCAGAGCAAGGCGCTCAGGAGCGTCTCTTCCGCCAGGTGCTCCGCGACGCAGCGCTGTCTCCCAGTGACATCTCCTATGTCGAGATGCACGGGACGGGGACACCAGTTGGCGATCCGGTCGAGATGGGCGCCGTGGCTACTGTGTTCGGCCGTCCAAACGCGAGGCCAGACGAGGAGCCGCTGACGGTAGGGGCTGTCAAGGCCAACTTTGGGCACAGCGAAGCGGTCAGACCCCATTTTTCTTTCTTTGCTAATTCCATGCTTGCATCCATCTTGCGTGTGGGTGGGCTGACACAAGGGTCAACAGGCGTCCGGAATAGCATCTCTCCTCAAGTGTGTCATGATATTCAAGGAACATGTCATGCCTCCCCAGGCTGGCTTTCCTCACGCCCTGAACCCGAACTTTCCTCCACTGGATGAGCTGAACATCCGAATTCTTTCAGAGCCACGTCAGTTTAGTTCAGCGCCAGAAAGGACCAGGCGGATCCTCATGAACAATTTTGACGCAGCGGTAAGTCAACAATTCCGTCTGAACTACCTATGTAGCGGCAAGACTGATCTTGGAATTGAGCAGGGAGGCAACGCTTGCCTATTACTTGAGGACCCTGCAGTTGTGCTTGACATGGATAAATCGAAGTCTCAGGCCGATCGCGACTCTACCAGACTATCCACGTACGTAGTTGCAATATCCGCAAGGAGTTCCAAGTCTTTTTCGGCAAACAAGACCAGGCTGTTGCATTGGCTCCAAGCCAACAAAAATGTCAGAATCCAAGACGTCGCCTACACGACGACAGCAAGACGGATGCATCACCACATCCGGTGGGCCTGTGCCGCCTCGTCCGTGCAGGAACTCATCTCTAAGCTGGGGTCAAGTGTCGCGAGCAACTCGGATGATTCGTGCACGAGTTCTCAGAACCGCGAAAAGCAACCCATTGTCTTCGTCTTCACCGGTCAAGGGTCGCATTACGTCGGCATGGGCCGTGAGCTCTACGCCACCAACGCCATCTTCCGGGAGACGGTTGACCTGTGTCTTCGCCTATGCGCTGAACAAGGATTCGATGTCCCTCCTGACCTGATCACCGGGGATGCAGCTACTATCACAAATCTTGCTCACTTCGATACGGTGCAGACCCAGCTCGCAGTGGTAATCTTGGAGATCGCCCTGGCTACCTTCTGGAGACGCACCGGCGTGCGGCCGTCCATGGTGATGGGCCATTCGCTTGGCGAGTACCCGGCGCTATACGTCTCTGGCGTCTTGACGCTCGCCGATACGCTCTACATTGTCGGCCAGCGAGCGCGGCTCCTCAAAGAGACATGCGAAGCGAATGCCTATACGATGCTCGCGGTAGCGGCGAGTGCGGAGACTGTCAATGAGTATATTGGGTCCTTCAAGACAACATCGCACTTCTACTCGCTTGGCGTTGCGTGTGCCAACAGTCCCCAAGAAACAGTCGTCAGTGGCACGTCGGAAGAGGTCGAGCAATTCCAACGGGCCATGCGGGCAGCACATATTCGCTCGAAGAAACTTGCTGTGCCGTATGGATTCCACTCCTTGCAAGTGGAATCGATACTCAAAGAGTTGACGGCTTGCACCGCTGGAATTTTGTTTTCACCGCCGCAGATACCTGTTGCTTCGACGGTCGTCGGTTCCGTGATTGATTCACAATCACATATTTTCGACGTCGACTATCTTGGGGCACAAACGCGTCAGCCTGTTGACTTCATGGGAGCCATTGGTGCAGCCCATGCCGAACTGACTGGACGCCCAGGGGCGAACTCCGCTCACGCGGAGCCAATTTGGCTGGAGATTGGACCTGCGAGAGTCTGTGGTTCATTTGTCCTCGCCACGCTGCCCTCTCTGACCGGGTCGGGAGCCGTCGTCTCCACGCTCGAACCCGGAACTAGTGCGTGGGAATCTCTGTCCAGATGTCTGGCGAGTCTGTACAGTTCCGCCATCGATATTGACTGGCTCGGCCTCTACGCACCAATTGAGAAGGGTCTCAGGCTTTTGACCCTGCCTTCCTACGCATGGGACACCAAAGACTACTGGCTCAAGTATACCGAAAGAGAAGCGGCATCAGCCATCACCACCACGCCACCCGAACAGTGTATCATGCACCCGCTAGTCTCGACCTGCGCAGGACGCGTCATACATACGGAAACGGAGCCCAGGGTCATGTTTAGATTCTGCTCCTCCATCATGGAGCCGTCCATGAGGGCTCTGCTTGTTGGACACGTCATGCGTGAGGTACCCATCCTGCCCGGGTCTGTGTTCTCTGAGGCGGCGCTCTCAGCCGCATTATGGGCGCTGGAGGCAACCAGCGGGCAGAAATACGACCCTATACGACTTGCGGTGCGCAACATCGCCTTCACAAGGCCGCTCACAGCATCACTTGTGGGCGAGAATGGCGAGCTGCATACCACTGCGATAGTGCATCAGCAGGATGGGGAACTGGACCAGGTTAAAGTGTCCTTTAGAGGCCACAACAAAGCGATTGGGACGTCGTACGACCTTGGAGGCTGTAACATTGTCGTAATTGATCCTGTCCGCCTTCAAGAACTATGGGATAGCACGTCATACTACATCCACGCCACTGCCAGCCGAGTCATCCGCGGTGTCATAGACGGTAGAGGCCACCGTATCCTGCCGGATATATTTTATAGCCTCTTCTCGCGCACCGTCGACTACCAAACCCCTGACTACAAATGCATCAAGGAAGCGTATGTGTCCATCGGCTTTGATGAGGCTGTTGCCGAGATTGTTCTTCAACCTCATCCCGCAGGTGCCATGTTCGTTGCATCACCCTATTGGGGCGAGGGTCTCGCACATTTAGCTGGGTTTCTTGTTAATCATCACCCCGATCGCTTGGTTGAGGGAACGGCAACGAGTACGACCTTGGTCTTTTCGAGTGCTGAAAGCTTCGAGCGGACGATTGAATTTGAGGTGGGCACCGTCTACCTCACTTATGCTCGTCTTGTACGAAAAGAGGGGAGCGATGTCTTCTGCGAAATTGTGGTTTTTGATGAAAAGGGGAGAATGGTCATGAAATACGACAGCGTTTGCTTCCGCGAGGTCCAGAACTCAGTCTTTGATACCCTCTGCGGCGGGGAACCTGGCAGGTCTGCTCAACTTCACGAAAGGAGTGAGGCCAGACCACGGCCAAGTCGGGCTGCACAACCACAAATTCTACCCTCTGAGGCTACGAAACGGTCATATCCCGACACCGACTTGAGTACATCGTGGCCAGAATCTCGCAAGACTGCTCCCATGACGCCAGCAGAAGACAGGCACATGCGAGACGCTCCCTTTGGCTGCATTCTAGAGAGCATCGCCAAAGAAACAGGGTCAGACTTGGCTGACCTCACGGATGAGGTCCTCCTCTCGGACATTGGCCTGGACTCAATCATGGCTGTCGAGATCGTGGCAGCTGTCAAGTCAGCCTCCGGACTTGATTTGGCCCCTTCCCTAATCCTTGGTTTTTCAACCATAGGCCATCTACGACGAGAGCTCGGGGCAGAACAGCCAGAAATGAAAAAAGTGATGAAGTCCAAGACTTTGTGGCAAGACTCGAATGAAAATGGAGGGCCACCCGCTGGGCCACTTGCAATATCAACAGACCAAGGAAGAGATGTGCCATCGACATGGTCAAATGCCTCAGCCACTACCAGCTCAAGTATCGTCGTCGTGACTCCTGGTGCTAAAACGGATATCAACTCTGAGCCTGTGCTAGAATCAGACCCAGACGCAGCACCACCCATCGACGAGAGTTCTCCCCAGCCAAAAGCCCGCGTGACTCTGCTCTCTGGGCGGCCCACAGACACCAAGCCGCGTCTCTATCTAATGGCCGACGGTTGCGGCACCGTGTCAAACTACCTCTCGCTTGTGCAGCGCAAGTCGTCTTTCGTCATCTACGGCATGGACTCGCCTTACCTGCGCTGCCCCACCCGGCTGACGCCGTCCGTGGGAATCGAAGGCTTATGTCGGCACCTCGTCACCGCCCTGCTCGCACACCTGTCCACCGTGCCCGCCTTCACCGGGCCCGTTGTCCTCGGCGGGTACTCGGGCGGTGCCACGCTGGCGTACGAGGTCACCCGGCAGCTGGCCGAGGAGGCCCGGCGCGTCGACGGGCTGCTCCTCCTCGACATGCGCTGCCCCCTCCCGCCCGCCGCGGCCGCCCCCGCGCTGCTCCCCAAGGACCTTGTCTGGGAGCTCACGCAGAGCGCCTTCGCGCTCGAGACCGACAGGTGGGACCCGTCGAGGAACACCTCGCAGCACCTGGGCCGCCTCTTCGCCTGCGTCGCGTCCTACCACCCGGCCGCCCTCCCTCCCGACATGACCCCGCCGGCGGCCATCATCTGGTGCACGCACGGGATGTTCCGGCGCCTGGAGAAGTACCCGGACCTGATGGCCGCCGTGCTGCGCCACGGCATGCCGACGGAGGCCTACCCCGGTTACATGGAGGATCCGAAGATGGGCCACGTGGTGTGGGGCCTGTTGGACAAGAGGGCGGACGATGTCGCGCCGAACGGGTGGGAGCGGTACGTGAGCGGGGGCAGGAGGGAGGCGATCTTGTGCCTTGGCGTGCCGGCGGACCATCATGAGATCATACAGGAGCCGCATGTGCGGAACACGTGGGAGGCTGTGGAGAGGGCGATGGCTTTCGTGCTACGAGGTGGGAAGGAGTAGGCGTGTCCCCCTCCAGCACTGCGGTTGGGCTCAATGAGTACTTCCATTTTCATGTCTCACATCTAATCCTACAAATCGAATCTATACATGGGGCCAAAATGCACGCAGAGCAGTGTCTTGAATTCAATGCTTCAGCGCCGATGTCACGACGCCGATTCATACTTGGTAGACTAAGTCATGAGCTCCTTAGTGAGAGAATGTGGGATAAGGCGCACTTCAAGGGACTAGGGTACTTGGTAACTAGGTAGGAAGTAGGCTCAAGACCATAAGCATGAGATCCGCATGTCAGCGCAAGAAATGATCTTTGTCCCACATCCGATCAGTATCCTGTCCAACACAAATCGGACCAGATGGCTCGACTTGTCTACATGAAGACGAATAAACTATTCGTAAGTAGTCTGTATGAATGAACTCATCCGCAAAATCTGTAAACCTCGGCATGTATCATCCCGAGCATACTGAAAGGTTGGATGTAGATCCCGGTTCCTCACGGGAGTGGCGACGGGCACGTGTATTCGCAGGTGTTCGGCGCCGACAACGCGTGAACTCGTAAAGTCAAATATCGGCATAAGCTCGTCACTTTATTTGAGTTTATCGAAGAAAAGAAAATGTCTGAACGGGAAAAATATTGATTCTCACCCCGAAGTATAGATCGTTTGCCGTATAGCATAATTCGAGTTCGGTCGAACTGTTAAAGTTTAACCGAAGGTTTCCTGGCCGCCGTCACGGCTTTTGTCTGCACATGCTTAGCACATGTACCCACGTACCATCGCAGTGCTTCGTAAAATTGCAGTCTGCAAACCCCCAGCCTTTTGATCGTGTAAGGCGTCATCAGACGTACGAGCACCGATTCTTCTGGTAAGGTTCTTCCCCGCTTATTGACCGTCCTGCTCAGTATCTTCTCGTTTCTCTCTCGTCCGCCATTCGTGAATAATGGCAGGCTTCAGCTCCCCGGCGTTTATCTTGCTAGGGCTCTTTCTCGCCCTTGTAATTTTCAGGAGGTTTCGAAAGCACGACGCCCGAGAACCACCTCTGGTGTCAGCCGGGCCGCTCGGCATCGGTCATGTTGTGGGGATTGCAGGCCAAGGAAAGTCGGCCTACTTTTCAAACCTGTGGTGAGGTCACTGATCCATTGCCAACGCCCGTTTGAAAACCGGCATGAAGTCCTCATCATCTCAAGCTCACTCGAAACAGCAGGATAAACTCGCATCTCCCAATTTTCACCATCTCCCTGCCATTTGGGTTTGTGAAGTTCTACGTCGTCAATTCGCAATCACTCGTCCATGTGATCCAACGCAATGCCAGGACTCTGGGGTTTGAAGCCTTCCATACCATGACCACGCAGAAAGGTTTCGGGATGTCAGCGGCTGGGTTGGATCTTATCAAAGAGGAGCGTATGGGAGGCGCGGGACTCGGCCTGACAATCAATTACGGCATGAAGATGTGTTTGATGGGACAGAGGCTAGAGAGAATGTTCCAGATGATGTTTGATGGTTTGTTGCAGTCATTTGAAAGATTGGAGTTCAAGGGGGACTCGGTAGATCTCTATGAATGGTGCCAAGATATGTGAGTCTGATTCCAATGCTGTTGGCAACACTTATGATTCAGTACTTGAGCTGATCCGGCGATACTGACCTAGTATTTCGACGGCGGCCACGGACTCCGTGTACGGGCCTATGAACCCCTTCAGATCCAAAACGATAATGGACGCATTTTGGTAAGCTGAGATCTCTGGAGCTCAGGAGACCTCTTGTCTAAGATGCAATGATTTGACGGTATTCTATACGAATATGCAGGACACTAGAGCACAAAATGAGTGCCCTATTACACGGGCCATGCCCGCGCATATTCGCCAAAGACGCCCTTGACGCAAGAGAAAAGATCGTTCAGGCATATTTCGATTACAAACAGATTGGCGGGCTCGAAAACACTTCTCATCTCACGTCATGGCGGTGGAAGCAGCAAGCCGAGGCTGGAGCCACCTTGGAGAGCATTGCCAGGCTCGAGCTCACGGTCCCGCTGGCACTCATGTCCGTCTACCCAAGACTGGATCGCCCACACATTCAATTATCTAATCTGAAATTGTCGCCCTAGGTCTAACACAGTCCCTGGGACATTCTGGTTCGTTTTCGACATCATGTCCCGGCCAGCCTTGCTACATGATATCCGGAGTGAGATACGCACCAACGCACTTGACATTGATCGGTCCACGGAAATCCACACCATCTCTCTCACATGTATCCGTCAGAACTGCCCCCTGCTCCTATCCACTTTCCAAGAAGTCCTGCGCACACGCTCAGTCTCAACCTCGCTGCGCTACGTGTATGACGACACGATACTCGGGGAGAGGTATCTACTGAAAAAAGACGCGATCGTCCAGGTCCCAAGCGTCCCCATACACACTAATTGCTTGGTCTGGGGAGCTGACGCAGAGGTTTTTGATCCTCGTCGATTCATACGACGAGGTGTAGGAGAAGGCAACGACAGGAAAGTTAAAGCGACACCGCTGGATACCGGAGCTTATCTCCCTTTCGGCTTCGCCCCGAGCATCTGCCCTGGGCGGCATCTTGCGACGGGCGAGATATTAGCTCTCACATCCATGCTCGTCCTGCGTTTTGACATTGTACCAGAAGAGGGTGGGGTTTGGACCGCGCCACGTGAGGAGGAGGCAGCTACAGGTACGTTCATGCTGCCCAGGGAGGCTTACAAGGTCAGGCTGGACCCAAGGACGGAGTTTAAGGGTAAGAAATGGGCATACAGCGTCGGCGAAGGTGACAATAGGTTTCCGACACGCAGTGGCTGAGACAATGACCTTAAGGGGACACGGCGTACTCGGCATTGTACATGTGGTGTAACTGCCAGTGGTCTGCATGTGCTCGCCCAAGGGCTCAGGCTGGTGACTAGCCACATTGAATGTTCCTACTCCAAGAGAATTGCTTAGAACTGTTCAACACCGAAAACGCTTGAATATTAAACTGCTCATCAGTAGCCAAGAACGATCCTTGATTGTCTGAACCGGGTGCAAGGGACGATATGAGAGATCTGTCATGCCCTTTGCCCAGACTCACACCAGCGCCCCGATACTAATGTCCCTGTACATGGAACATACGGGCATACAGCCCGTCCTTAGCCAATAACTCGTAATGAGTTCCGACCTCCACGATCGATCCCTGATCTACCACGTAAATACGGTCCGCGTTCCGGATGGTACCTAGCCGCTGAGCTACCGCTATCGTCGTGCGTCCCTGAGCTGCGCCCTTGATGGCGTCGAGGACAATCTGCTCCGAATTCGAGTCGAGGGCGGACGTGGCTTCGTCCAGCAACAAGATATCGGGGTTGTTGACCAGGGCACGAGCAACGGCGATCCTCTGTCTTTGACCCCCTGATAATGACAGACCCCGGTAGCCGACGACTGTATCCACCCCCTCGGGCAGAGATGCGACGAAATCATCAAGAGCGGCTGCGCTGATCGCCGACTGCAGACTTTTCTCGGAAACAGAGGAGGGCTTCGGGCACGCAAGCAAAATATTGTCGCGAATGGTACCTGAGAACAATGCCGTCTCCTGCGTGATGAAGGCCATATGTCTGCGCAAGGACTTGAGATGGAGATGTGTTATGCCAACGCCATCATGCAAGACCTCTCCCCCCTGGGGGTCGTAAAATCGCTCAATGAGTGACAAGATTGAGGATTTTCCACTTCCGCTTGGGCCCACAATCGCAATGAATTGGCCTCGACCAACATTGAGATCGATGCCATTGAGAGTGTTTGGAGATGTCATGGGCCGTGTTGGATGCCTGAAGTTTACCTGACGCAATGCGACATTACCATCTGAAGAGCGAACAACAAATCCGTCATCGCTAGAAATATCAATAGCAGGCCGCCGTGACACGAGTTCAAGAATACTCCGCACCGCCCTGGCGCCCTTGTGGACGTCAGGCAAGAAACCCAAAGAGGCTCCGGTAACCGGCGTGGCGCTGATGATGGCGGTGAAGCAGACAAAGACCTCGCGCATGTTGGCTTGGCGGTGGGCAACAAGCGAGCCACCATAGTAGAAGCCCCCGGCGACGGAGAAGTATTGGACTGACTGGGAGATGGCATATACGCCACACGCCAGCCACGCCGACCTCATGCTCCGCCGGCCCTGTTCCGCGAGGAGCCTGTGGAATTTATCCCGGACGTAAGGCTCTAGCGTGAGCGAAGCCACGGTAGCGACGCAGTCGATGGCCTCACTCGCGTAACTGACGGCCTCCTTGTACACGTGTCTCCCCTGGCGTTCTCTCCTGCTGGCGAAGACACCTTGCAGATACCCCGCCACCAACAGAGCAGGGGCGGCGGCCGAGTAGACAAGCCCGAGCCTCCAACTGATCGTTATCGCCAGTCCGACGGCGGACAGCAGGCCGACGATCGCCGTGATGAAGTTTCCAGTGAGTGATGCCCCGAGACCATTCAGTTCTGAAGCCTGTGTCGAAAGGAGGGATGAGAGAGAGGCACTGGGATGTGCGTCGAAGAATGGCATGTCCTGACGCAGGATGCAATCAAACGTAGCCTTCCTGGCCGCAAGTATGAAGCGCTCTGTGACCAAGGCGAGAACCGAGCCTCGAAGAATCGATGTGCCGCACTGAGATAGAGAAACGAGAACAAAGAATACCGTCCACTGATCCATCCCCCGCAGGAAGCCGTCCGCGTTTGTCGAACTTTCACTGAATTGGGCAATGGCCTAGATTCGGGCAGATACGACGTCAGCGTTTCGGCCATTGCGAGACTGATGTCCCCTCATGGTATGAGTTGGATACAATCTGCCATACTCACCCCGGCCAAGACATAAGACTGTGCTGTAGAGCAGCCGCCCGTGATCGCGGCCCAGAAATAGCCAAATGACCCCAGTGATAGTGACTGTGAATTGAACCGGAGGACGCATCGGACCACATCCATTGCACTGAATTGCTCCTCGTGACGTTCCTTTTGCATCGCCGCTGCGTCGAACGTCAGGTCTCTAGACTGGCGGATCCCGGCCGGAAGTGAGGTGATAGGCACCCGGTTGTCGTCGTCGCGGCCGGCCAAGGTGTCAGAAGTGGAGGCGGCAAGACACAGCTCTTGTCTGGGGTTTACGAGTTCAGGATGTGCTGGACCTGCTTGACCGTTTTGAGATCGGACAAGGTCGAAGAAAGGCCCACGATTGGCAATAAGCTGATTGTATGTCCCCTGTTCTGCGATCCCATACTTGTCTAGAACCACGATGCAGTCTGCGTCGATGGTGGTGGAAAGCCTATGCGCGATGATGATAACTGTTCTGTTCCGCCGAGCCGCAGCTAGGGCATTCTGTATCCTGTTCTCCGACACTGTATCAAGAGCTGAAGTGGCTTCGTCCAGGAGAAGAATCTTGGGATCGGATACCAGGGCTCGTGCAATGGCGATGCGCTGCCGTTGGCCACCTAGCACGACGAGAAACCATTGTCAGAAGTATACTAGTACCACACATGGCCAAGTAGACAAGACTCGGGGCACATACCTGAGAGGAGTCTGCCACGCTCGCCAACGATAGTATAATAACCCTTGGGCTGCAGCTTGATGAATTCGTGAGCATTGGCCATTTTTGCAGCGTGGACAATAAGAGCTTCCTCATGTTGTTTGCCAAAGACTGCACCTGTCTTTTGTAGACCATGTGCAATGTTCTCGTATATTGTTGTATTGAAAAGATCAGGCTCTTGGCTAACAACAGACATCTGTCGTCGAAGCCATCGGAGACTGAGGTTATTTAGTGGTGTGTGGTCAAACTCGATAGCACCAGATGTGGGATCATAGAAACGTTGGATCAACTTGATGATGGAGGATTTCCCACATCCAGATTCACCCACGATCGCGGTTGTTTTCCCGGCCTGGATTGTAAGATTGAGTCCGTCGAAAATGATATTATCCGGCCGTGACGGGTATGCAAAATGGACGTCCTTGAAATTTACAAAGCCCAGCGTGCTCTCCGGCTTCTTTCCCTGGTCAGAGGCGGAATTTATGGACTTCGGGTGGTTAATAGCATCGAAGATCCTCTTCGCTGCAGCTGTGCCAGTCACCAATGCTTGCACGTGAGGAGCAATCTGTCCCAAGTTGCCAGTGCCCAAAAGAACGGCTGCGATCATACAGTTCAGCGAGTTTCTTCCCAAAATATAGAAGAGAAAGGATTATGCGAAGGCAGTTGAAACTTAGGAGTGAGAACCAGAGATGAGAAGACATGGCAACACTCAAACTGTGCTTAATGTTCGGTAAGAACTCACATAACAGGATCGTCAAGATGTCTCCGGGGTCGGCATGCCCGGCCGTGAAATAACGAGAACCTTGCCAAAACGCCAAAGCGAATAGAAGGTTTGCAACAAGAAACATGAGGGCCATCATAGTCTCGCCAAGTATCCTCCCCATAACAGCAGAGTCTCGTCCGTCGTCCAACTTTGCTTGGTACTTGCGTTTTGCCTTGCCCTGCGCTGAGATGGCCATGATGCAGGACATGGCTCCGAGAGTCTCCTGAGCCACAGCGGAGGCCGCCTCTTGGAATGCCAAGGCCCTCTCGGTCTCCTTTTTGATGAGACCACCAAAGATGCCGCCGAGCAGCCCGAATGCCAGCAGGCCGCTGCTCATCATCAGGGCCAGTCTCCAATTTATCAGGTATGCGATGCAGAAGCCCGATATCACGCCCGAGACTGCCGCCACGACGCGCCCGAGTTTGGTAGAGAAGGCGTCTTGGATCATGTCGGCGTCAGCCCCCACGTGGGTCAGTATGTCGCCGGATCCGGTCTCTCCCAGGCCGGCGATGCCCTGCTCGAGCGCAGAGCCTAGAAGCCTCTCGCTGTATGTTCAAGTCAGTCAGATTATATGTGAGCACATCCTGAAATCGTACTGACCGGAGGTTTCTTGTCAACCTTTCCCCTACAACCGCAAAGCCCATCCACATGGCATAGCTCATGACCACTTCCGTAATGGCGAGATAGATCAGTTTGAGTGACGATTGGGCAAGGCTGCTCATAAAGGGTCCAACCGGCAGTCTGCCAGATTGTAAATCAACAAAATCATTTGTAGTAGACCCAAACACAATAGTCTTGTTTTCGGTACCAGATTAGTAACGAGCTACACCAGGAAATGTCAAAGGAAATTCTGTCGTGGGTGAATGATACCATTAAAGGGGCCAGGACTCCTTGAATTACAGATGCAAGTAAGGCCATGAAGAACAAGGCAATGTCAAGCTTTCCAGTATAGGCGAACATCTAAATCATTCAGCTTTTTAGATCTGCATACACCGGGTATGTAGACATGGCACGGTCACGGAGAATGCCCACCTGAAGAACAGTGCCCTTCGTTTGTTTTGTCTGGCCATCAGCATTGCGATTATGACCTCTGGGACTCTTAGTGATTGTCATGACTTTGTCCAACTGTCTCTGTAGAATGAGGTGTTTCCACTTCAAGAATCTGCCTTCAAAACTTTACATATGTAGAATACAGCACGATTCCAAGGGTTGTTTAGTGCGAAAAAAATGGTAGCCCATTGGTGATTTGGTATTATTTGTCACTATATAGACCAGTTCGAGATCAATGGAATGCAGGCATGTGATGGCTTGCTTAACTTTTTGGACAGGTAACTTGTACCTCCCCATTCACAGTCATTTCATTCGAACAGTGGTCTGATGCGTGACAGCGCTGGTACCTAAAGGATGAACCCAAAACATTACCTCCAGCCCCCCCTTGCGGGAAAGTGGGGGCTGCGGCGGTATGAATACCTCTGCAGGTAGGGTCTGCAAATGGGTTCCCATCCCAATTGCAAAAGCTATTTTGACAAATATAATTCAGCCCGCATGCCGACATTCCTACTTTTAGGCAAGTATTTTGAAAACTAAGTCAATTTCACATTTAGGGTTCAAGGTTCGTCCGTTATCCCGAGCAAAACTCATAGGTGACTAAACTGCCAGTTTTTCCGGCAGTGACATTGATTTCGGCAGTTATATTAGAGTCCCCGGGAAAGTAAGGTATTGCTTTTGACGGGAGTTGTACGAAACGAGCTTTGTCTCAACTTAAATTCCAGTGCAGCAAGCCGCGGCCACGCGAGAGGAATTGCACTCGCACGTGTTCTCTCTCACGAAGAAGGGGATCAAGAGCCGCCGCAGCCGTACCCCATTTCTTCTCCGGAATCATAGTAGAGAGCAAAAGTCTAGAGCCTGTTGGGCCCCGGGACTCCTCACGAGCTCGGAGCCCAATGAATCTCCGTATGACGTCTCCACCACCGCCCTTGCCAATGCTAAGGGGAGCTGCTGCTGCTGCTAACTGTGTTACTCCTGGAATGCTCCAGGCCCTCTCAGGATGGTGACATGGGGTGGTTGCTATACGATCTATCCGAGCAACGGCTAGGGCTATTTCCGCTTTTATATTTATATCTACATAACGTGGTTTATCAGGAAGTGGAACATATCAGGAAGTGGAACAC
>LJJS01000027.1:0-29798 GCA_001447215.1 Diaporthe aspalathi
AACTGTCTCACCACCTGATATGTCTCACTACCTGATAAACCACGTTAGTATTATATTTATTATTAAATGCTAAATTTTTAAGCGTTTATAATTATAAAAAGGGACCGCTTGTATTTTAATTTTTTTTTTAAAAAAAAAAGAAAGATGTATCTGGATTAAAAACAAAACCAACTACTTCCACAAATCGCCATCCAAGCGCATGCTCGACATTGACACGGTCCCAAGGTGCGACGACATTCCATACCAGGCCCAATTGACTTCATGGACCGCCAGAACCGCAAGTTGCAGTCGTTTGAGGTTCCAGCTCAGTTCATCCCCGACCGACACTCATTGCATCCAACTACAAAGGCTCCGCAGGAGTTCTTCATGCGCATCGACACCTCAGCTGCGGGCCCGGGGATCGACTACCTCCTCCCGCGAGTCGGTGATTCCGCCGAAGTCGTCCTTCTGGGCATCGAGACAAAGCCGCAGCAGGTAACCTCCAATCCCACAGACATGGGCGACATTGACAACGAACACATCGCCAAATACATCAGATCGTCTTTTATCCAGGTCCATGATGTCCTCGACTTCGATTCGGCTGCGGACATGTATGCGGAATTCGAGACTCGTTTGGAGTCAGTATGCGTCCGAGCCGACGACGGAAGCAAGATTGATTCCAACATCAAGCAGCTGCACAGCAGCCTTGAGCAGATCAAGAAAACGGCTGGAAATATGGAGGAACTCTTGGAGTTCGTCAAGTGCAACCGCGTTTGGCTTCCTCCTCCGCCCCCTGAGATGGACGATGGCAATGTCATTGGCGACCCTGTCCGCCTCCGCGGCCACCGAGTCAACGTGCCGAGCCAGCTATGGTCGGCACAGAGTCACTTGTGGAGGTGTGCTGTCCCCGTCGACAAGACCGGCAGCGCGAAATTGCCCCTGCTGCTGGACATCCCAGATCCAAGCGCAGATCATCAAGGCAAGCTGCTCAAGACAGTGAAGGATTTCGCAGTCCGTCTTGGGGATGCCAGCACCATGATCAAGGTCAAGATTTGCGTCAAGGATAGCGACAAGACATACGAGGCAGAGATGACCGCCTTGAAGAAGCTCATGGCACCTCATACCATGCCGCTGGACGATCGGCCGTCCCTTGCCAGTCTCAACACTGACCAGGACCTGGACACAACAAGGCTCCGAGACAGTCAGCCCTTGAAGGACTACATGCCTGAGTTGGAGAAGTTGCGGCAACAGAATCATGAGGATGAGAAACTCCAAGAAGCCTTCGACCGTCTCGGGAAGGACAAGATTGGTGCCATCTCACACCTTCTGGATAACAAGAAGATCATCAAGTATGTCTATGGCCCACCCGGCACGGGAAAATCCGACCTGGCCCTCTTCATCATGGCCATTGCCCTGATCTTCGACCCGCCCCACGTCTGGAGCAGATGATGACTGGGACCGCCCGTTGGACTTGGGCCCACAGGCCAAGCTGGAGCAGTTTGACACGGTTGACATGATGGCGAATGAGGAAAATTCATCTGCCGCGTCGGCTGCACCGCGGACCAAGATCCTCGTTGTATCCGGGCAAAATACTGCTGTTGACGACTTGGTTCCTCGCATGCTCGCAATGTGGGAAAAGGTCGGAGGATACAAGATGAAGAAACGCGTTCCGGTAATCCTCCGGCTGTACTCATGTGAATCGGAGAGCAGGGTCTTCGTCCGGAACTTTGCCAATGTAGGCCGTCACATTCAGCGAGAAACCGAGGATGACGCAGCCGGGGGTGTCCTCTTGCGCTTGCTGAATGCCTTCTCGGACCAGGTTGATGAGTATGACCGAGAGCGTCGCAGGGCACGAGGCTCGAACCCGTCCGTCGTGGAAAAGGCCATCGAGCTGTACAAGGCAGATCAGGCCATGACAAGCGGCCGTAAGTATGACACCCTGGCCACCTTCATCGCGCACGCTGCCAATACGCCGGAGCTAGTTTACACCATGGGCAAGGACATTGCCAAACTCGTCAAGATCGGACCGCTCAAGGATGCTGTCCAGACGGCCGACGTCCTTTTTGGCACGACCGTTGGTGCAGCAGACAGGACGATTCGTGAAGTTTTCCGTCCCCACTACGTCGTCTCCGAAGAGGCGCCCCGCGACAAGGAAACCACCTTCAACATCCTCATCGCGCACTACAACCCCCGCGCATATCTACTCTTTGGCGACCACCACCAGCTGGCCCCGCTGAGCTTTTCCAAGTACCAGCACGTCAAGCATAGGGGGGCACACGTACAACAAACAGCCGAATGGCGACGGCGGCAGGGCGGGGCAGGCGGTCGAGGAGGATCTACCCAACCCAGCGACATTTGCCAGCCAACAGCAATGGTCCGTCGTTCACCGTCTGATGGCAGACGGACATTTCCCCTCGTACATGCTGACTGATAATCATCGGCAACACGGCACCGTGGGAAAATTCTTCAGCAAGCAATTCTACCATGACAAGATTCATTTCCGCCAGGCTCATGATCGCTTTGGTCAAGTCGACAAGGCAGCAATTAATTGGCTTCGGGGCGTCAGTGGCAAGGACGAGATCAAAGGCAACACTCTCATGGTCGACATGCAAACTTACGAGGCCTGCGAGGCTCGTTCTTTCAACAACGTGGCGAACGTAAACTACGTCCTGCGCCACCTCGTCGATCTCCTGGGCGACCCCAAGTTTTGCAGCACCAAGAAGGGCGAAGTTGCTACGGTCATGATCATCGCGCCGTATGATGCACAGCGGAACATCTACCTGCACGAACTGCAGAAATTTGGCGAGTAGGAGATGAACATGAAGGGTGAATGGCTTCGCTTCGACAAGACCCGAATCGAGATCCGGACCCACCAAGGAGCTCAGGGACACCAGGTCAGCGTCGTCGTCGTTGACCTCACCCGCTCGGACTCGCCAGGCATGACAGGTGAAGCCTCGCTCATCAGCGTCTGCAGCTCCAGGGCTATATGTGCCCAGCTGGTCTTGATCAACCTCAGAACTCTCGACCGTGTTGGGTCGAAGAACTCTCCCGCGGTCCGACACCTAGCAGCATGGGTCGAGTTCCACGAGGAGCGTGACAGGGTGGTAGTACATGGATACCCGTGCGCTAAGTACTATTCATCACGTTTACAGCCGGGATATTGATTGTTCCAGGTCTTTGGTATTATGATTTTTGGCGTGGCAAGACTATAAGAGTCGGTCAGAGGGCGTTGCTTCTCGAGGCAATCAATCAACTTTCTCTTCTCTTCCATACGTATTCGTTTCTTATCGTGAGACCTTCAAACTCGATATGCTTTCCCTGTGTCTCTCAGTCCTCTATTTCCTCTCAAGCTTAACTCTTCCACGTCCGAGGCTCCTACTAGGGCTCGGGCAGAACGCGCCCTCTGTATCTAGGTACTATGCTGGGTGGCCCGGTTTCAATATCTCATGCTATCTCGTTTGATCACGGAACTGGCGAGTTGAAATGCTTGATAGCACGATGATCTCAAGTGCTAGGACACCCTATGGCCCCCTTAGCCATGTCCTGATCAAATTTATTGGCCTTCACCGGTAGCTGATCTGTCCAGCGCATGGGTTAAAGCTCTCCTAATGATCTGTTGGCTCTTTATGGAAGGGGATCCACCAATTCCGTGCTGTCTCTCTTAGCTAGCACATATGTTCGTGAACAATACTGATATGGTCTGGTACCTAGGTAGGCGATAACCGCTCTTCCTAGCTGCGGAGTTCGCGCCAAGCGCGTTTCGAGCAGAGACATGCCTCATCGTGTACATGCATAGCGATCTCACCGGTGGGAACGTCCATGGATCACGCCAAATCAGTTGCCAAGTTAGAATCCCTCGATAGCATTCCAGTGTCGTCATGTCAAATACCCGCTTGTCTGTAAACTGTGCTCACCAGGTGCCGATCTTGCGCCTCCCTCGCGATGTGAAGTCTTATTTTGCACGCCCTTCAAGTCCGCAAGTCTAAGAGCGACACAACCCTACGCCTGTCATTGCCGTGGCAAGTGATATATCACATCGCTATCTTCGTTGTGTCCTCTGGATCTTCTAGATATGAGCTGTCAATTTCCCTTTCCTGAAATCTCTTCGTAGGGAGCCGTGGGCATTGACGTCTATAACATGCTTTCCGGGCTGGTGTTTGGAAAAGCAAGGCCCAAATATAGTTGAAATTGATGCACGGCTACAGCTGCCGTGCGAAAATAATAGCTTCGAACTACAACAAATTTGTTGCTCGACAGTGAATCACACAAGCGAATGTATGGTCCGGCTGTGTAACGGGTGAAGGCTGCGGACGAAAATTACCAAGGTTGTCTTTCGCCATACACACTTTTGTAGTATATATACATTATATTTTAGCATTCAGTATGCAGTCCTTAAGTGCTTCCTCTTACCTTGGACCTAGAGCTACTTTGAATATGTATTATACGCATTTCAACCAACATTGAATGGTGTCTGGAACGGAAACGGGAACAGTGAAGGCTGCCTACTTAAGTAGGCACCGGGCCTGGTGGCGAGCTGCACTGGATGGAACATCAGGACGAGTAAGACCAACATAACTGGGTATCGGGTATACCCCTAGCTATCCACGTCCGATCCGAGAAACCCGTTCGGAATCTACCATAACGGTTTCAACCATGTTCAAAGGCGGCAACAAATCTTTGAGGACAACAGGACTCGAAATTTTCTCAATGGCTACGAAAGTAACAGAACGGTCACCTTTACAAAAGGTACTCGACGGTAGGTTCTTAATGTCTTTCTCATGGACCTGCCACTTTATTTTGATAAACTGATTTCTAAGTTATGCGCGTGTAAATAGTTATGTTTCCTCTCCAAAGAATTCGATCGACTTCGGCACTGAGGCCGAATTTGATATGCGGATTCTGTAATGGTGCTGTCTCACATTCGCAACTCATTTCTACTTTTCAACATTGTTGCAGATGGCTGTCTGTTTACCCCAGCCGCTAGGAATTCCCAGCTGCGGCATCTTGGTGATTGTCAGGGCTGGGGTTAGGCCAATCTCCTGGAATGCTGTCAGAAAGGGGCCCTGGCCAACAAAGGTTAGTGATCGGGAGGAGACTGTTCTAAAGATCCCAGGTAAGACAGTTTCCGGGAACTAGCTCCCGTGAGAATGACCACGGCCGCCCGCGGTATACCCGTTGTCGGATGTTCTCAGGCAAACAAGAGGACGAAGCGTCTGCCCTCTAAAGCTGCGTGCGTTTTGATGAATGCGTTGGAGTGAGGAATTGAGAAGAACAGTGTTGCTAGTATCCTGGTGTTCGGCATCGAGTGGTAGCTACACTTCAAATGTGGGACCTTTGAAGCAAGGGACCGCCGGAACCACCACCAGATTGGTAACAATGTCTTGCCACGCCGTTGTGAACAGAGTCTTTGCCGAGGAAAGTTTACCCGTCGAGTTGGATGAAACGCAACGGCGATTACCTTCCCTCTCTGGGAAATCTGCATTCCTTCGATATGAGTCCCTGCCTTACCTAGACAGCGCGTGGTCGTGTTCTCCAGCCGCACTGAGCCTCGTCCAGCCCCTGAGGGAAGAAATACTCCGCACAGCCAGCTTTTTCTAAGGGAAGGATCTGATGATAACTTAACCCGAGGACCGATCCAATCCACGGTTAGAAAACAGGTGGCTACACCGGTCGGCAAGGCAGGCCGAATGACCGATGAGCTGATTCAGGCGTGCGAATTGGTGTCCGGTGGTTGCCATATAGAGCCCGAAGGATAATATACCGGACCACAATTTCATCGATCGATATCGATCGACAAATCTGTGTCATAAAATGTTGCCCGGTAAGATGTGTACAGGAAACTAGACGCGTGAGACTTATGAATCCTCTCGACCCTTGGGCCACCGCAGTCGAAAGTGTCCATCCTCACTCGCGACTTTGCTGTCATTGATTTCCCCACCACGCCCGGGCATATGCGCGTAGCCATGAGGCTCTCCTTGGTTGCGCTTGTCCCTGCGATTGGGCTCTGCCTAAGCAAGAACATCAAAGATCCGATAGACCCACGCCAACAAGATGGCTCTCAGGATGACCCCAATTCCATTTGCATCACTTATGTCTCGACATACCTGGCTACTTTAGGGCCCCGAGGCAGCACGAACACAGGTAAGAGGGTCAATCTTGAGAATTGGCCGTTGGTCACTATGGTGGCTTACGACGAAAAACAGAACTGCCGGACCAGCCAGTAGGCCCTCAACCCAGATCCTTTGGAAACGAAGCTCCACCGTATACACTGTTACCACCCAAGCCGTATGGTCCACAACGGCCCCCGACTAATCCATTTAATCCGCAACCACCGTTGAATCCGTACGATCCTCAAGTCCCACCCAACCCCTACGGACCTCAACCTCAGCCAGTGTATGGTCCACAACCTCCACCAGAATATGGACCTCAACCACCTCCTGGGTATGGGCCTCAACCTCAGCCACCTCCCCCACCGGGCTATGGCGAGCCGCCGGTGCAGCCACCCTACACGCCACCTGTATCGATTCCTGTGAGCAGCGCGGGATACACATCATCCGCACCTGAAGTTTTGCCTTCATCAAACCCTCCAGGTCCACAGATGTACATAGTCAACGTAGAGGCCCTCGTGCCTCAAATCGTACCGCGGTCAAACCAAAACCCCCGGGCTATCGACCCTACGCTCACCACCAACCTGGGATTCATCTCCAGCTCCGAAGTCACATTCAGTTGTTCAAGAGCAGCCCCATACTACACCTTCAATGGCCAATTGTTCGAGCTGAGCACCAGTCTGTCGTTGTCCGTCAATCTCGGGGTGTCATTCATCAACTTCACTATCGCAGCCCAAGGCTCGATTTCCACCAGATTTGAGGTCGTGGACAATGTTTTGCACTGGTACAATCCGCAGTTTTTCAATGGGGAGGCCACGTTTTGCGTGGTAGGCACCGCCATCTTCGCGACATTCACGGCGTTTGGTCGGCCAGCTGGCTGCGTCACTGTCCAGCTTTTCGTTTTCAGAGGTCGGTCGTCCCAGTGCTCTTACCTTTCACGCATGAGGTATACTAACGAAGATAAATATCTGTGCAGTGGATCAATGTGTGGACGGTGTTATCAACGGACTACCGCCAGTGACCCAGCTACCATCTACGGCCCTAACACAGACGGGCTCACGTTCTGTGTCCATGAGCCGTGGGCCTCTACCTTCGTCTGCGAGCTCCTCACCAACATTGCGCTCATCTGGACCTCCTTTGCCCGGGTCGACTGGTCTGCCTACACTCCCATCAATACCTCCTGCTTCTACAGGTGGAATTCCGCCAGCAGCGAGCTCTATTAGTAGCCCTACTAGTAGCCCTCCTAGTGGAAGTCCTCTTGGTCAAACGCCAATCTCGAGTCCACCAGGACAGTCTTCAACAGGCGTGTTGCCTAGTCTGCCCCCGCCAGTCTCGCCGGTGCCACCTACTTCTACAAACGGTCAGCCTAATCCAGTGTCCACAACACTGAGCCCACCACAGGCGGTATCATCAAGCGGCTTGCCCAGCCTGCCACCGCCCAGCCTACCACCGTCAGCCGTGCCCTCTGGCGCTGGAACTACCAGTGGACAGCCCATCCCTCAGCCGACCACCCCATCGGTTGGCCTGCCAGCGCCTTCCCTGTCTCTCCCGCCCTTCTCTCCGCCGCCGAGTGAAGCTGGCCCGTCACCTACATCACAGGTTGCCAATCCCAGCTCAACCCTATTGCCGCCGACCGAGCCCGGATCCGCAACCTCGAACGTGCCAAGCACAACCCCATCGCCGTCAGGCTCTGGCGCGAATCCGATCCAGACCGTGATTGCAGGACAGCCTTTCAATATTGACCTGTTGCCGTATCTCAATAACGCGCTAGATCGCATCGATGGCATCACCACGAGCCCTAATACTGACTTCTTGAACAACCTGGACCGAACGCTTAAGGCCCTTGTTGGCACAGTCCCGGTCAGGGCCACTGGAGAGACTATCACTGTGACTCTTTCTGTTGCAAGCCTGCTAGGGAACTCCTACACCAAGACGTTTGACGTGGTTGTCCTCGAAGTACAGCGAATATTTGCCGGCCAGAGGTTCGAAATCTTCCTATCTCAGTATATGCAGAGCGCACAAGATACTCTGATCCGTGTTGTCACATTCCCTGGGACGGCGTTCCTCGATGCAGTCGACCTATTCGGCAAGACCATTACTGGTATTGCCCCAGAATCAGCCGCTGGGGATGCTATCACTGTGACTCTTACTATTGCTGGCCTGGCGGGCGAGTACGTCAGAAGTCTCTTGGTACTGGTCTTGCCATCTCTGACGGTAATACCTGGCCAACCATTCAACCTCGATTTGAGGGACTTCCTGGATAACCCGGCAGACGTGATCACAAACCTTGAGACCAGCCCGCTTCTTACGTTCTTGCAGGATGGCTTCGACGCAGGCGGGCGGGCCATTATCGGGACCGTTCCGATCAGCGCAATCCCGGAAACCATCACCGGCACCCTCACCGTCACAGGGCAGGTCGGAGAATACACCAGACTGGTTTACATAGTGGTTGCTCCCCTTCAGAGAATCTTCTCTGGGCAGGCCTTTAACATACCGTTATACGACTACCTGGAGAACCTGGGAGATACGATTAGGGGCATCAGCACCGACCCTGCAAGCTCGTTCCTAGATGGAGCGCTGAATGGTGGGAGCCTGCAACTCGTTGGCACTGTCCCTGTAGACGCAGTTGGGGGTCTCATCAGAGTGGTTCTCAGCGTGCAAGGGCTAGAAGGGATATATACGAGGCTGCTCTACGTTCTGATTGTCCCGTCGAACATCATCACCATCGGCCAACCGTTTGTCATCGACTTGACCCGCTATTTGGTCAACATCGCGGACACAATCAATGGTCTAATTTCCGTACCTGGTCTCCTCAGTTTCCTTCAGGATGACCTGGACATTGCTGGGAGGCAAATTGTCGGTATAGTTCCGTTCACGGCCATTCAAGGATCGTTCGCTATAGCTCTCAGTATCACGGGCCAGTTGAACATTCCCTATATCCAGATTTTCTACGTAATTGTCAACCCAGGGACCTCTTCCAGCTCGTCTATCCAAGCCACTTCGATGTCTTCATCCACAATTTCCAGCCAGGTCACTTCGCCTTCTGGATTTTCGACTACGTTTTCACCGACATCGGAGAGCTTGTCAATTTCTCGACAAAGCGAGTCGTTTTCCACGACCGCGTTCCTATCTTCCGAATCAAGCATCGAATCGTCTAGAGCTCAGTCTACTACGCAGATTTCCTCCTCGTCCCTGTCAACTGCCCTGCCAAGCGAAAGCCTGGATATCCAAACGTCGAGCAGCTCAATCTCCATTTCGGGGTCACTCAGCGAGACTGGCATCGAATCTCCCTCTAGCCTGGCAGGTTCTACAACCGATACCGGTGGTAGCTCAACAGGGCAGTCCGTATCATTCTCACAAAGCTCACTTACCGTCGAAAACCCGACACAAACAAGCTTCACGGGTGATGGAGGCACTTCGACATCGCTGACCTTGTCTACCGAAACCGGACAACAATCCTCACGAAGCCCAGAAGGCTCGTCTACTGAACTGAGCCCAACAGAGGCATCAAGCACGCCATTCGGATCGTCCATTGGGTCAAGTCAGGCTACCACCTCCCCATTGCCAACTAAACCGGAATCCTCGAGCCTACCAAGCCAGACCGGCGTGTCTACCGACTCCGAGGTATTCAGCTCCCTAAGTTCGGAACTCATCTCAACTGAAACTACTAGTGCTGCTCCGACCGTTGAGAGTTCTCAGGGCAACATTTCCACGGAGCTGACGCCGACCTCAGGGCCTACTCCAGGTCCTTCTACGACGGAAGTCAGCACCAGCAATGAGCCCTCAGCTGAAACCTCCTTGTCTACCGAAGCCCAATCCTCGACTCAGAGCGAAGCATCGGAAACTTCGACTTTCTTGCCCTCTTCTGAGGCCGAGAGCACGCTTTCCAGCAGTGGCACACCATTGTTCTCAACTGAGTCCATGACTGCACTGCCATACAGCAGTACTTTGTCGACCGAATCTGGAGATATTACTACTACAAGTGGTGCGTCCACATCTTTTGAGAATTCAGAAACACCGCCTACTTCGACAACAGAGTCCGAAAGCTCGCTACCGACTTCTACGAGTGATCTCGAGGCGTCTTCATCCTTGAGTAGCTCTGTGCCAAGCAGTCTGGAGAGTTCGACCGTCACCTCAGCCAGCGTTTCCGGTATAATCAGCAATGGACCGACGACTTCGACACCCACAGAATCAGACTTCTCGACCACGTTTGAAGTCACCGGTGCCAGCAGCCAAGAGAGCACGCAATCGCCCCTAGCCACCAGCGGCCCCGATTCGACATCGTCCACGGCGAAGGAAAGTTCCATTGAGGCCAGCAGCACAGTAGCAGGGTCCACGCCAATATCGAGCGCTTCACAAGAGACTGGGGTACCCTCGACCTCTTTCTCCGCCGAAGAATCGAGTACCCTTTCCACCGAGTTCATAACATCAGGGCCGAGCATTACGCCATCGAGCTCATTGTCAAGTGAAGAGCTGAGCAGCGTTTCTACTGAACTGGCATCCTCCGAATCTAGTAGTTTCGACCTGAGCACTTCATCTGGCATAGAGGAGAGTACCACCACGAGTGGCTCCCTTGCCAGTTCTGAGGCCAGCACATCCGAAGAGAGCAGCCTGGTATCAACCGCTTCTTCACAGGAACCGACAAGCAATGAAAGCAGCCAGTCCGAGAGCCTGGACCCGAGCTCCAGCCCCGAGAGCACTCTGGGGCCGTCCTCCACGGAGCAAGTTGCAAGTAGCTCGGCGAGCGACTTCCTCACAACGTCAAGCCCTCCCGAGACAAGCGAGACGCAGTCGAGTTCTCCCAGTGCGACTAGCTCCATACCTGCTAGCTCAGACGCATCGTCCTTCACGAGCACGTCAGACCAGGAGTCTTCTTCGAGTACCTTCAGCTTCAGCGCCTCCGAGACCGAGTCCTTGAGCTCGTCTGAACCAACGACACCGGTGTCTTCTGAGCCATCTGAGTCCACGTCCATCGAAGGGAGCTCGACGGAGCCGAGCTCGGCAGGACCCAGCTCGACAGAACCCAGCAGCGTTGGCCTAAGCTCCAGCGAGCCGATAACTTCAGAACCGACATCTCTTGGGACATCAGAGAGCACCGCCGTGGCGAGCTCAACGGAGTTCAGTACCGCTACACCAGAACCCAGCTCAACGGAGCCAAGCAGCTCCGGAAGCCTGACAGAGCAGGTCTCATCAGAATCGACGTCCCTTGGACCAACGTCAACCGAGTCAAGCTCGTCCGAGCAGGCCTCCACTGAAGAGAAGACAACGGGAACCAGCACCAGCGAGCAAAGTACAATCTCCCCAACTGTGACGGAGTCAAGCTCGCTAGAGCCCAGCACCACCGATCAGAGTACCGCTGGTCAGAGTACCACTGGCGAGAGTGCCACTGGAGAGAGTACCACTGGTGAAAGTTATACAGTTGAGAGTACCACGTTTGAGAGTTCTACCGTTGAGAGTACCACGGTTGAGAGCACCATCGCCCCAAGCTCGTCTGGAGAAAGCACATCCGAACAACTTTCAACACAATCAAGCTCGTTTGAAGCCACCTCAACGGAAGCGTCTTCCACAGAGCTTAGTAGCTCGTTCTCAAGCCTCGAGTCAACGTCGACTGAACAGACATCAACAGAATCCACGCAGATTGAATCGACGTCCGCCGAACAGAGCTCTTCTGAAACCACTTCGCCTGGACAAACCTCGAGCGAACAAACCTCCAGCGAACAGACCTCCAGCGAACAAACCTCCAGCGAACAAACCTCGAGCGAGCCAACCTCTTCCGAGTTCACGTCATCGCAGTCTACATCATTTGAGCCGACATCGGCCGAACCAAGCGGATCCCAGCCCACGTTTCCCAGCCAGACGTCATCTGAGCAAGTATCTTCTGAGGCTTCTTCCAGCGGGGCTGCGTTCACAGGGGCTACCTCCACGGAGGCCACGTCTTCCGAGCAGACTTCCAGTGGGTCCGCGTTCACATCTCCTGAACAGAGCTCGACCGAGGCCCTGTCTTCAGAATCGACATCGGTCGAACCGACGCCCTCCGAAGCGACGTCATCTGAATCTACGCCACTCAGCCCAAGCTCGTCGGGAACGAGCTCGGAAACAATATCCAGCAGCATTGAAGACATAAGCACGGCCACAACCAGCTTCCAGGAATCGTCAACGCTCTCTTCGGAATCAACCGCCCTTGAGACAAGCTCCTCGGGTGCCTCTTCAAACGTGTCCACAAACAGCAATAGTAGTCCTATATCGACTGAGAGCACCTCCGAGCCGACTGCTTCCGAATCCACCTCTTTCGAGACTACCTCCTCTGGGCCGACTTCTACCGAGGAAAGCTCCTCCGAGAGCGGCTTTGCAACCTCCTCTGACCAAAGCACTGTCGTCGAGACAAGCAGTACCTTTGAGAGTAGTGGCTTCGGCACGAGCACCTTCGAGACAAGTACTTTTGAATCTACCAGTTTCGAATCAAGTACCTTTGAGACGAGCACTCCTGGCACGAGTGCTTCCCAGACAAGCAGCCCCGAAACGAGCACCTTCGAATCAACGACTTCCGAAACAAGCATTTCTGGAACCGGCAGCCTTGATACGAGTACTTTCGAGAGTAGCACCTTCGAATCAACAACTTCTGAACCAACTATTTCTGAAACAAGCACCCTCGGCACGAGCACTTTCCAGACAAGCACTTTCGAATCTACAAGTTTCGAGACGAGCACTTTCGAGACGAGCACCTTTGAATCGACAACTTCCGAACCAAGTTTTTCTGCAACCGGCACCTTCGACACGAGTGCTTCCCAGACAACCGACCTTGGAACGAGCACATTCGAGACAAGCAGTTTTGGACCTACCAGTTCTGAACCAAGTATTTCTGGAACCAGCGCTCCTGAAACGAGTACTTTCCAGACGAGTACCCTTGAGACAAGCACTTTCGAGACAAGTACTTTTGAGACAAGCACTTCTGAATCGAGTGCCTCTGAGCCGACCTCTTCTGAGGCAAGTTCATCTGAACAGCTCCCCAGCAGTGTCACCACCCCGACAGGGACAACAAGGACGGAAGACAACACTTCAACGTATACCTTGGACAGTAGCAGCCTATCAGAGACGCCAACTGCATCTTTCGAGGAGTCCTCGAGTGCCTCAACCGTGTTCACGTCCGAGTCCACATCCTCTGGAGAGGTGACGAGCAGCATCAGCGAGACGAGTACGCAACCGGCGTCGTCTACAGAATCCACAGTTGGCACCAGCGAAACAAGCAGCGGGCCAACCACTTCGGAACAGGCTACAAGTACTAGTGCTATCAGCTCAGAATCAACATCTTCTGGCGAACTCACGAGCATTAGCAGTGATGCAACAACCTCATTTGAGACTACAAGTACAAGCGCTATCTCCTCGGAGCCAACCTCATCGAACGAAAGCTCGGGTAGCAGTAGCGGGCCCACCCCGTCCGAAGAGGGTACAACTACCAGTAGTAGTAGCTCCGAGTCAACTTCATCTGGCGAAATATCAAGCAGTATAAGTGAGACCAGCTTGGGGCCCACTTCTTCTGATGTGCTAGCATCTAGCAGTACCTCATCTGAAGAGAGTACAACTACCAGCGGTTTTAGCTCTGAGTCAACCTCATCTGAAGCCACAAGCAGTGCAAGCGAGACCAGCTTGGAGCCCACCTCTTCCGACGTGCCAGCATCTAGCAGTACCTTTGAGCCAACATCGACCGGAGAAAGTACGAGCAGTGAATCCACTTCTACCTCCGAAGTACAGACCAGCACCAGCCTCGACCAAACATCATCTGAGTCAGCCTCGACGGAAGCACCAACGAGCAGCAGCACCTTTCAGCCGACGTCTCCCCAAGAGAGCACGAGCACTGATTTCACATCAAGCTCGGAAGAGCCAACTAGCACCAGCTCCGAGCAGACGTCATCCGAATCGACTTCATCGGGGGAGCCCACAAGCAGCAGCACTTTTGAGCCAACCTCATCGGACCAAAGTACAAGCAGCAGCAGTATCTCGACTGAGCAACCGTCCAGCACCAGCCTCGAGCAAACTTCATCCGAGGAAAGCACAAGTACTACTGCCGAGTCCACGTCTGAGGGGCCAACTAGTACCAGCTCTGAATCGACATCTGAAGCGCCAAGTAGCATAAGTTCCGAGACAACGACATCCGAGGGTCCCATAAGCACGAGTCTTGAATCAACTTCTGAAACGTCTGCAAGTACAAGTGCCGAGTCCACTTCCCGAGAGTCTACTAGCAGCAGCTCTGAATCAGCTTCGTCTGAAGAGCCGACCAGCAGTAGTAGTAGCTCTGAGTTCTCTTCAACCGAAGCGCCGTCGAGCACCAGCTTTGAGTCCACGTCGGAAGGGCCGACGAGTACTTCCACGGAATCAACGTCCACTGAAGACACCGCAAGCAGTATCTCTGGATCAACTTCTTATGACGAGCCGACGAGTACCAGCTTTGAAGGCCCTTCGATTACGAGTCTCGAATCCAGTTCTCAAAGCCCGACAGGTCCAAGCTCTGAGTTCACGTCCTCAGAATTCACTTCGTCTGGGTCAACTTCAACTGAACAGACCGCAAGCAGTAGCTTCGGATCAACTTCTTATGAGGAGGCCACGAGTACCAGCTCTGAAGGTTCTTCGAGTACGACTTCCGAATCCACCTCTCAAAGTCCGACAAGTACAAGCTCTGAGTTCACGTCCTCAGAACTAGCTTCATCCGGGTCAACGTCATCGGAGGAACCTACTAGCAGTAGCAGTGAGTTCACCACCACTGCAGGGCCAACCAGCACAAGCGCCGCGTCAACGACCGAGGGGCCCACGAGCACTAGCTCTGATGGGGTCACGAGTGCGAGCTCCGATTCCACATCTCAGGAGCCCACGAGTACGTCCTCTGAACAGAACAGTTCCTTGTCTTCTTCAACAGAAGGGCCTACCAGTAGTAGCGCTGAGTTCACATCTACACAAAGCTTTCCCAGCACGTCCTCTGAGCCGACCAGTTCCGTGTCTTCATCAGAAGAAGGGCCTACCAGTAGCAGCACCGAGTTCACATCTTCGACCCAGGGCTCTATCAGCACGTCCTCTGAGCAGACCAATTCCTTGTCTTCTTCAACAGAAGGGCCTACTAGCAGTAGCACTGAGTCCACATCTACCCAAGGCCTTACCAGCACGAGCTCTCAGTCAACATCCAATGAGTCAACGAGCACCAGCACTGGATTTACGTCTCAAGAATCACCAAGCACGAGTTCCGAATCAACATCCGAAGGGCTTACAAGTAGCACCTCGCGGTCTTCATCATCCGAGGAGTCGACAAGTACCGGCTCTGAAACGACATCTACAGAAGGGTCTAGTAGCAGTGTCAGCGAGACGAGTAGCGAGTCCACCACACCTGGAGAGACGCCAACTACACCACCCACACCCACGACACCCACACCCACACCCACACCCACACCGACCATTACCACATCACCTACTACCACATCACCCATAACCGCATCACCGACTTCTACACCATCTTGCAACGGGGTAACTGGCACTCTCATAGACAGCAGAAATATCGGTAAGTTCTCCCGAAGTAAGCCTATCGAGAAAGAAGCCCAATACTAACTGCAATCCTCGGTCCAGGCTTCTATGTTGACCCCGCTTTCACAACCTTTTCCGCATGCAAGGCGCTCTGTGATGCTACTGCTGACTGTCTCAGCTTTGGCCTCCTTTTGGGCCCCGCCTGTGCTCTCTATGGATTCAACGTGAGGACCAACGTCAATATTGACTTGACCGTGCCCAACATTTTCTACGACAGGGGTTGCCCCGGGCCATCCAGCAGCATCACAAGTACGGGTGCGGTGACCGAATCCACAACCAGCCCATCGAGCTCCTCAACGTCAACTTCCGTGTTGACACCGAGCTCGGAGGCAGTAACAAGCACAACTTCGTCTAGCTCCTTATCGGGCATTGAAACTACCACAAGCTCGAGTAGCGCACAGCAGACTACGACGAGCTCCACGTCGAGCGGTGCCGAGCAAACCACGAGCACGAGATCCTCCAGTTCGTCATCTACGGCCGAGCAGATCACAAGTAGCAGCTCATCAAGCTCTTCATCTACGGTACCGCAAACCACAAGCAGCAGTTCGTCGAGCTCGAGTTCAAGCACCGCACCGCAGACAACAAGCAGCAGCTCAACGAGCTCAAGCTCTTCAACAGAAGCGCAGACGACAAGCAGCAGTTCCTCGAGCTCCTCATCTACGGTGCCGGAGATCACAAGCACCATTTCATCAAGCTCCTCAACAGCAGCCCAGACGACAAGTAGCTCTTCAAGCTCAAGCTCATCTTCTAGTACGACAAGCAGCACATCGTCGTCCAGTTCGAGCTCGAGTACAGCCCCTACGACGTTAAGTAGCAGCAGCAGCAATAGCTCGTCATCCTCGAGTTCAAGTACGGCTCCCACAACATCAAGCAGCAGTAGCTCGTCATCCTCAAGTTCAAGTACTGCCCCCACAACGTCAAGCAGCAGTAGCTCGTCATCCTCGAGTTCAAGTACGGCCCCCACAACGTCAAGCAGCAGTAGCAGCAGCAGCTCATCAAGTTCGAGTTCGAGCACTGCCCCCACAACGTCAAGCAGTAGCAGCAGCAGCAGCTCGTCGAGTTCTCGTTCAAGCAGCAGTTCGAGTTCGTCCTCGAGTTCGTCCAGTTCAGCTTCGACCACGGCGCCAGTCGTCACAACCACATCCAGCTCTTCGAGTTCGTCCAGCTCGAGCTCGTCTAGTTCGAGTACCGTCCCGCGCACAACTACGACCTCAAGCTCATCTTCCAGCTCGAGTTCTTCCAGTTCGAGTTCGTCTCGTTCCAGCAGCTCAAGCAGCAGCTCAAGCAGCAGCTCCAGCAGCAGCTCGCGGTCGAGTACAAGCTCCAGTTCCAGTTCGAGCTCCAGCTCCAGCTCGACGCAGTCGCTTTTCACGACGTACACGACATATACGACTGGAACGACCGCATTTACTCGGACAGCATCGGGGACGGCCACGGTCTTTTCTCCCTTCCCGACGTACGGATGCGATGATTACGGCTACCTGGTGCAGGGCGGCAACGATTTCATCCGGGTCAACGTCACCTCCGGGACGTACACGACGCTTACTGCTGACCTTGCGTACCCTGGGGCTACCATTAATGCCATCGGATACAACCACTATGACGACTTTATCTACGGCGCTGTGGGGCCAGGAACAACCCAGAACATATTGAAGATCTCAGCCTTGGTGACGACAACGATATTGCAGCCGGTATTGAACGTTCAATTCCCGCTCAGAATAGCCGATTTTGATGGCGCGGGAGGCTACTGGGGGTCGTCGACTGTCCAGTTGTCGCTGTCAGGGGGCCTCCAGCTCGGTACAACATACTGGGTACGAGTCAACCTGGCCCCAGGCACAACCAACTACGGTAGGCAGATTGAGAGTGGCCAGGCAAGCTTTCCTGCTACTTTGGGCATATACGATTGGGTTTATCTTCCAGAAGGAGGTGATAGCATGGTACGTCGTCACCTTGTCGCCCCCCCCCCCTTCTCCGCCCATCGGGCGTATAACCTGGCCCGGACTAATTCTTGAATCTCACAGTGGACCGTTGCGACTGGTCTAACACTCGCTGGCTTCCAGCTCTATCGATTCGACCTAGGAAGCAGAACATGGATCGCATCGACTAATTACGGCACTCTGCTTGGTTTGACCGTGAACAGTGGTTTTGGTGCACTTTACCCAGGCGAGTATGGCTATTTCTACGGGTCGGAAAACAATGGCGGGTCCATCTGGCGCTTCCCATTGCCCGGCAACAACAACAACAGAGCAGTGCTGGTTACTCAAGGGCCTTCTTCGACCCAGAATGACGGCGCTCGGTGCTGGGCTCAGTGATCGATTTTGGATGTTCTGGTTTAGAAATATGATTGTTCTGGTTCGGGGCTCGGGATTCTTACGAGTATTGATCATGTATCATGAAGCTTACGACTTCGCATTTTCATGGCAACATGGTTCACGACGGCGTTGAGAGTCGGTGTTGCTGTTGCTTCTCTGGCAGCAAGTATCATTGCGAAAGGAGAATGCAACAGCAAGGCTCGCAATAGATAGGTAGTTACGATCGACATGACATTCATTCATCATGACATTTGATCAGATTCAAAATTTATACGCATGGGTCGTCTCAGCACATCCGAGTTCACATAATAAGGTAGAAATCCAGAAGCCCACGGTTGACATCCACTTGCCCCTGTCACCCACACCCGCAGCCAGATAGAAATCCAGAGCCCCTACACCTAGAAACCTACACTAGACGCAGATAGACACTCACAACAACTACACCCATGACCCTACCTAGTCATCTTGGAGACCTACACCCATGAGACTTATAACCGTAACGTTCATGCATGTAACATTGTATATGACTGGAGCGCTTATAGGTTTGAAATATATAGGCAGGTTGAAATATTCCGTGCCTTTCGTTAGGATAGGTCTACCGATTTTCTTCATCTTAGCGGAAGCGGTACTCGACGAGTACCTGCAGCGGGCTGTTATATCGAGCAAGGGTGAGACTGTACGGCGAGAACAAGCCCGGCTACCTTCTATTCGAAGGAGGCTTAGATGCACTCTGTGAGAAGTCATCTCGAAATTAGTTGAACCGTTCCCAAATCATATCTGGTTTGCCAGGTAAGCTGCCTATCATATGTGCAGGATTCTATAGAAATTACGGGCCGCATACCTACTAAGTCCCATGTAGGTAGGTACATTAGCGGGTCCGTAATACACAAAAGTGATACCCTCCCCTCCTCGTTCCTGACTCAATTGACTTAATCCTTTATCACATATATAGGGGGCAGATCGCATGGTTGATACTGTAGTCTGCAGAGTCTCACGGGGCCAGATACCGGGCCTCGGCTCCCGAGGTCCTGCATGAAGCTGAAGCCTATCTTATCTGCACCGGGACGGTGATCACCGGGTGCCCGGGGTGCATCGTCGCAGCGGAGCGGTCGTTGGGGTAGTTGGTGGACTGTTTGCCGGGCCTGGAATCAACGCAGCTATTGGCAATCGTGGATATCGGGCTCGTGACTGTTTTCTGTCGCGTGCCCGGCGTTGCAGGCCTGGCCCCCCCACGCCCCATTTACCCTCGCAGGGCATCGTGCATTTGCGGTGGGCCTCGCGTACCTATCTTGTCTGGAGTCGTCTCGGACGGATGGGCCCCGATGTCTAAGACGAATCACGCCTCCTGCAATAGTAATAAAGCCCACCCCGGCATTGGCTGTCAACCCTCCGACTCCACGTCTGAGGTAACATCTCGGTTTTTATCAGGCACTGCTTCCAAGTTGTTGACAAAATATTGATTTCACGAGGCCCATCAGGCACATTTCATTACATAGGAGGCCAGTCTGCCCCCTCTGCCTGACCACCTTTTTCTCCTGGTCGCCCACCTGACCCTCTTCTCACCCACAACCTTTGCCTCTCCCTCACCATGGCCGCACCAGATTCCAAAAGCGACACAGCCAAAGTCGCAGCCATGCCTGAAAATGCGACTGAGGTCGTTCGGGTCAGTTCCAACGACGAGACTCAGGTGATCGACGTCGACACGGCCTACCTCACCAGCAGCCGTTTCACCAAATTCTACCGAAGCGTCTTGTTCCAAATGATCATGTTTGGGGCGCTATCATTTGTTGGCCCGGCCATGCAAGACGCCATCTCGAACCTCGGCGGCGGAGGCCTGTCATCTCCTTACCTCGGAAATCTAGCCAATGCTCTCAACTATGCCGCCGGGTGTATGATCACTCTCTTTGGAGGCCCGCTCATCAACAAGATTGGCATCAAGTGGAGTTGTATGATTGCTGCCCTGACATTCCCGCTGGCAGGGTCCGGGTACTATACAGCAGCAAGATATGGGACTCAATGGTACCTTCTGTTCGAAACCATCCTCGGCGGCTTCACCGGGGGCTTCCTGTACGTGGCAGAAACCACCGCGATGCTGTCCTACCCGCCTCAGAACGACCGCGGTAAATATCTCGGGATCTGGTCTGCCATGAGGAGTTCCGGCTCTATAATCGGCGGTGCCATCAACTTCTCCACCAACTACACCCAGGACTCGGCTGGCGGGATTGCCTGGTCGACATACCTGGTCTTTGTCGGCCTCGAGTGCACCGGCGTCATCTGGGCGTTCCTATTGTCTCCCACCAAGCAGGTCCGGCGAAAGGATGGAACCAGAGTGCCCACCACGGGGACAGTCACGTGGAAGGGCGAGTTCGCTGCGCTATGGCAGCACGCGCAGCGGAAGAAGACGTGGCTCGTCTTCCTCCCTGCATTCTACAGCTTCTTCTACGGCGGCACCATGGGGACCTACCTCTCTTTACATTTCTCTGTGCGGGCCCGCGCCCTGTCCACGCTGATTGTGCCCATCGTCACAATTGTCATGGTGCTCGCTTATGGGAAAATGCTGGACATGAGGCGCTGGTCTCAGGCTGGACGTAAGTACAATCCCTGTCTTGTTAGAATTCCCCGATCTCTGTGCCCTGAATTGTTTGATAAATTCATCACTCTGGGGCCCGTACCATGTGATTAGTTAACGTGTGTGTACCAGGCGCGTGGACGGCGTTTGCCCTGTGGGTGGTTCCGCAGATCTGCTGCTTCATCTGGATCGGGATTGAGTACGCGAAGTTTGGTAAAACGTCCGGCACCGGGCTCGACTATTACATCCACGGCAAGCGGTGGGCGGAGGCATACCTCCCTTACCTGATCATCTTCACCACCGGGTACTGGACGCAGCTTTCACTCTACTGGATCCTGGGCACGTTTTCCACGGATGTCAAGTCTAGCGCCAGGACAGGTGGCCTCTTCCGTGCCTTCGAGACAGCAGGTCAAGCGGTCTCGTACGCCATCAACTCGAACTACGGCAGCGACGCGCGCACGCCTTTCTACGTCAACTGCGCGGTGCTGGCGCTGTGCATCCCGTGCATGGTGTTCCTGATCCGCATGGTTCCCGAGGCGCCGGCTGAGATTGATATCGACGCGATTGAGATACCCCGAGACGATAGGGACAGCAAGGCGGTGGCGACATGAGGTTGAGAGAGGGATATTGTTATCATTGGGCCGGTAAATTATTGATCTAGTTATTTTATCTTTTTATTTTTTTGCCGAGCCTCAGGCCTAATGCATTTTTATACAGCACAGCTTTTCCCGACATGACTCTCTATCCGTACCAATCGCCGTGAATGAGTCAGTGGGTCTAGCGCGTCGGGCATGACAGTTAGCCGGTGTCAGTCGGTCAGTGATTAGCTAGGTTGCGGTGTCGTGGATTGTCCGAGCCCTGGAGGTCGTGCAAGCATGTTCATGCCCATGCCCATGCCCATGGCCACGCCTACGCCTATCAGCTGGTATCTCGGCAAACATGGACGGGACGGCATCGTGAATCGAAACGTTTGTCCGAACTATAGACCTCGGAACGGTCGCTTATCAGATCCGGTGTAATATTGGGCTGTGGAGGCGGCCCGGGTGACCGGTTCTATCTGATCGCTTCCGGTCAGGGGCAGACCCACAGGGCTCCACTCCCGAGGCTGATGCTGCCGGGGAACAGTTGAACTGCTTCATCGGGGCAACGCGTCTGCCACCTCCGGATCCGATCTCGCCAGCGTGTCGCCAGCCAATGCCTGGGTACCGGATCGAGGCAGAAGTGAGTGAGTCCACCCTCGTCCCACCTCCAGACTTGGCCCTCCATAGAAAAGATGCTACGTCCGCAAGGCGGAACCAAGTCTGGGCAGAGGCAGAATCGTCTGACCGCCACAACCACTCATCCGGCCATCAGCCAGCCTTTCATTTTCGCCACCTGCATGTGTTTTACAGACAAACACAGTCGACGCAAATGAGATAGTGCAAACACACCGCCCCAGCCTGACATCAACTTCAGACAAACAGAACAAACTTGCTTCAGCCCGCACAATCGTAATATAAACCGGACAGGCAGCATCGCAAGCTCAATCTTGGCGGTTCAAGGTCTCCACAAAGGGCTGTGCTCTTTTCAGTCAACACCATGGTCCTGCCCATCACCAACCCGTCAAAGTCCTACTGGATCGAGGCCGCTAAGTCTCCTCTGAGAGATTTTCAGTCCACGCCAGAAATCCCCACAGAAACAGATGTTGTGATTGTTGGGAGCGGTTACACAGGCACTACGACGGCGTATTGGTTGCACAAGGTCAGCTCCTGAAACAACAATTCCCGATGAATCAATCACCTTCTGATCGAAGTGAACAGCACACCGCCAAAGATGGCACCACCCCTCGCATGCTTATGCTCGAGGCGAGAGACGTATGCGGAGGAGCCACGGGGCGCAACGGTAAGTGCCAAGCTGCATTCCCCGTCACCTTTCCGGTGTGGAGTGCAAAAAAAAGCAACAAGTGCGTCGCTTACTGAATCACTGTCTCTAGGCGGCCAGCTCCGACCACACGCGTACTCTCGATACCCAGCGTGGTCCGATAGGTTTGGACCAGATGGGGCCTTGGAGTTGATCAAGCATGAAATGGCTCATCTTGACGCCTTTAAGGCTCTTCTGGCGGAGGAGGGCATCGCGGAGGATGTGTGCTTCAAGCTGGGTGAGACATTCGACGCAGCGATGACGCAAGAAGCATGGACACGTCTGAAGGGGGCCTTTGAGGCGTTTGTCAAGGACCACGGCAGGGACGGGGATGTCATCCGAGAGTGCCGCCTTGTCGAGGACCCCAAGGAAGCGGAGGCCGTGACCCAGATGAAAGGGTGCATCGGGGCTGTCTTGCACCCCACTGGTCAAGTGTAAGTGACCCAACCAGTGTGTTACATGCATTGGATACCTAAGCTCGGGCTGACCTCGCGGAAATAGTTGGCCGTACAAATTCGTACACGCCATGCTTCGCATTGTGTTGGACACGGGCAAGCTCAACCTGCAGGCCAACACCCCGGTCCTGAAGGTCTCCGAGAGGGGCCAAGACGGACACATCACTGTATCGACAACACGCGGCGATGTGCGCGCCAAGACTGTTGTCCATGCCACGGTATGTCTGACTTTGGCCCTCGATTCCACGTGGAGCTTCAGAAGCTGACGGCCGTCATTCACACAAGAACCGATGGGCTTCCCATTTGCTCCCAGAGTTTTCCAACCTCATATTCCCATCTGTCTGTACCATCGGTGCCATCAAGGCCCCCGAAGGCTTCATCAAGCGCACTGGCGCCCAGCACTGGGACAGCTTCGTCAACAATTATCACGTGCAGCTCCCTCCGCCTTACAACACGCTCATAGTCGGCGGTGCGAAAGCCGTCGTCGCGCATTACCCCCACGACTGGATCCGAACTGATTCAGAGGACAAGCTGCTGCCCGGAGTCGCCCAGTTCTACAAGACGTGGCCGAAAAGCGACATCGTGGACTGGCCGGGGGAGAAGGACGAGGCAGAACTTGCCTTGGAGACGACCAAAGGCGGCAACTGGACGGGGATCGAGTCGACCAGCATCGACTCGTTCCCGTTCGTCGGCCCGGCTCCCGGCCATGGCGGCCAGTTTGTGGCCGCCGGCTTCAACGGCCACGGCATGCCAAGGATCCTCCTCTCCACGGCCCACATCACGCCGCTCATCCTCGAGGAGTTAGATATCAGATGGACCGCCCCCGAGCTCGTGGCGCCATACCCACCACTTCCTCAACCCTTTGTTGCCACGCAAGAGCGCATCAAGCGGTTCACGGAAGCAGACGCGATGATTCGCTACAACGAGAGTGTGAGGGGTCATGAGGAGAGCGCCGCAAAGCCGTTCTGCAACGAGCCGCGGTGTCTAATCTGGAAGACTAACGAAGAGACAACGGACGCGGACGCCGCTGTTGCAGCTCAGGAGCTGGCACCGTCCACGCCTGAGATACTAGACGAGAAGACGTACTTGATGCATGCTCTGGACGGGAACGGGAACATTGGCGTACTGGGTTAAGCATGACAGCATCTAGGCGGACACCGGTATGTGGAGTCATAAGGCGTCATCTTTTCTGTTTTTACTGCGCTATCTGTCTGCAAACTTGTTGGCGAAACATTAGAAGATGGTCAACGGAAAAATTATGTAAACATTTCAGAGCGTAGAACATCCGGGTCCATGCCCATATTATACAAGCAAAATGCCAGCTGTTGATCTATTGTTTAATGACAAAGACCCAGTCCTGCACCGCCGCGTGCGAAGTGCCCAGCCTCGACTTCAGCCAACAGACATCGGACCCAGCCACACTACTGTCCGGCTGGTACCAGCCCCAGCCGGCACCCACACAGCTGTCGTTCGCGGCGCACATGTTGATGCAGTCTTCGGCTATCTCCGCTTCCATGTGGACCAGGTCCCGAGTGTTAGCGTCCGCGTTGCCGTTGTAGTCAATCGCACAAAATATTTCAAAATCAGCCGACTTGGTCGTCGACGTGAAGGTTGTTCCGTTCGACGATGGGCATGATATTGATGATTCTGGAGTAGACGTTGATGAAGGGCTTGGCGTTGATGAGGCAGATGCGTTGCTACGTGGATGGACCGAGTCAGTCAAGCAACACTGATGAACATCACGCCACGATGAGCGTTCCATAGCCTTGGAGGAAACCCACCTGCTAGATCCATCACCGCTCGAGCTCAGACCTAAGCCGAGGCCAAGGCCGAGTGATAACCCCAACACCAGCACGGCGGCGAGAGCACCCAGGGCCAACCACAGCTTCCTCCTCCCTATGCTCAGGTGCACCGAGTCCCCTGGCGGCTTCTCCGCCGCCGGCGGTGGTGGCCCCCCAAACGGTTTACCATCGCTTGCCGGCGTCAGAGAGGAAAATGCGGGCGATGAGGTCGTGTGTGTAGACTGTCTATATGGATCGAACTGAGGCGGCGGCCCGTGTTGCTGCGCGTTGTAGTTGACAAATTGCGGGTTGTGGTGTGCTTGGTTCAACTCGAGGCCCTGGTCATAATAAAACACCCTGTTGTGGACCATCTATCAGAGACCTATATAGGTTATGTTGAACCAAACGGTACGGCAACATCTTCGCGGAGATAGTCAACGCCGCGAGAGACGTTCAGGAACAAATGGATTGACTGTCAGTGGGAGCGACATACTGAGGAGCTTCAACTTCAGGGGCGACCTCCAGCCCAGGCTGCTCTTCTTGGGAACGGTATTGAGCCATGGCCTTGTTATGCGGCTGGGCAAAGCCCTCGCTCGAGTCAGGGTCGCAAACTCCGTCGCGTTACTGTGAGAATTCAGGTGTATTGTTGGTGATGAACAAGATTCATGTGACATCAAGGAGAGGTTTTGTTTTCCGACATGGGGAGGAGCAAGAATTCATGTCACAACTACCAAAGTCGCTGAGTTCTGACCGGCCTGCCCAGGATTCTCATGTTCGAGGCGAAGGATCCGAGATCTGCGCACGATAAAGCCCACGATCCTTGCCAGCGCACCCGATCGAGCTCCTGAAGAGGATTAGACGGGCTACAAGCGCTTACCTGCTAGCTCCGCAATTAGAAAATAGGCTCGAGATGTGGCCTATTCATTGGGCCTGGATCTTTCGCCACTGCCTAAAGTGGCGTATTGAAATGTTGTCTCGAGGTATGATATTATCAGGCTGCCGCCGCTGTCCAAAAGATCCACATGTCTGATGCATTTTGCAAGACGCTCCAGACCCAGTTCCTTGGGACACTGCATTTTGTGAGGCTCAAAATCTATGGCCTTACAAAAAGGCCCCCGAAGGTGCAGAATGCACTGTTTCATATCGATCTAGAAGGCACCGCAAGCGACCCATCCACCTTGACGCCACGCACTTGGGCAACCCATTCTCGCTTACTATTTGTCCAAACGTGGGCGGCCGCCTATTGGGGCCGTGTTGTCAGCTCTCAGCCGAGCTGATTACAATTGGCGTCATTCCAAACCATTGTTCATTGATCCGGAACCTCGACTACCCGAAACTGTCTGCCCCGGTACAAGGAGTGCAGTTGAAGCAGAGGATTCTCCATATGCTATCTCTAGTACGGTAACTAACTATCAAGCTCACAGTCCTCACATAATGTCCACTGGCACCTTAAAACCGAAAGCCACAGATGGGTATGAATGGACAAAGTCTGTTGTCTTGATTTTAACGGAGTCCTTTTGAGTTCAGTTCGAATATGTACAACGATGAAACTATCCCCTATATACACTCCTCAACCAGACCACGCACAACGCGCATGAATACCCCTCTCGTACTCATCAACCACACAGCCTGCGGCACTCCATGTTGCCTAGGGCTTGTATGTCTTGAGCAGAGAGTCGTAGTACTTGTACCCGATCCCGCTTGGGGGCTCATACCCGTAGATGTAGTCACCCCACCACGGGCCGCCGCCCCACCACAAGGCTCCGAGCCAGACGTCGCTGTTCGACTTGAGGTGGTTCAGGAGGCCGGTGACGGCCGACTTGCACTGGTCGTTCGCACCGCCCGCGAACTCCCCGATGATGCCGATCTTGCCGTTGTTCTTGAGCCACTGCGTGGCGCTGGCGACGCGCTCCGCGCCGATCGTCCCCGACACGCAGGTGGCCGACGTCCCCGAGCCGTCCGAGTCGAGGTACTGGTGCATCTCGTAGACGATCTTGTTCTGCGGGTCGGTCAGGGCCTTGAGGTTGTCGTTGACCGTCGCCCAGGTCCAGGCGCCGGAGTACGAGTTGCCCTCGACGAAGATGTACTGCGAGGTGGCGCCTGCGGCCCGGATGCCGTTGATGGCGGCCTGGTTCAGGTTGAGCACGAGGGATTGGTCCATGTCGTGATATTCGTTGTTGGTGTCGAAGATGACCTTGGAGTTCCCCTTGTACACGGTGGCAAGGTTCTTCCAGAAGGTCTGGAAGCCGGCAGTATCAGTGATGATGTTGCCGTAGAAACGACCGAAGTTGTGCGGGTCGACGATGGCGTAGGCTCCGGCATTGGTGATGAAGTTGACCGTTGCGGTCAGGTTGTTGAGGTACGCAGTTGCCAGCGAGGAAGAGACCGTATTGCCAGTAACGATGCGCTCCATGGAGAAGGGAATCCGGAAGCTGTTGTAGCCAGAGCTGATCAGGGTCTGTCGACGGGTTAGTTCTCGTCTGCCTGTGACTACACGCGATTCAACAACGTACCTGGAGAGCGGCGTTGTCAGGGAAGATGAAGTCCTTGCCCCAGAGCCCAGGGTAAGAGTTGGACCCAAACTCGGCACCAGACTCATCCACGCCGAGGAACTTGAACCCTGTTGCAGAAGGAGCCTTCGACGTCGTCGAGCTTGGCTGAGACGTGGATGTCGAGGTGGGCCGGGCGGTTGATGTTGACAGCGTAGTCGCCGCGCTCCCCGGAAGGCATTGGGAGTAGTATTGGTTGGAGTACGTGCATGTGTATCCGGCCACACATGTAGTGGCACCAGACCATCCCTGGCCACCGCATTGCGCCCAGGCGGCGCCCTGCGCAAGGGCACCTGCGATGAAGGCGGTTGAGGCGATCAAGGACTTCATGATGAGGGGTTGAGATCTGCGATCCTTGGCTGTCCACGAGTCACACAGAGCCTGGCTGTCAAAAGGCTTCGACGCGGGATGCCAATGCCATTTATACCATGGTGGGCACACCCGCGCCGCCTGAGGTGTGAGGCCAAGCTAAGCCAATTCATTCTCCGATGCGATGGTAATCTTGCTCGAGACGTAACAGGGCGGGAGGAGGGACGCCGACGCCCACATTAAGACGAGTGTCCAGCAAGAGAAGCTTTGATCTAATTAGCTTGTTCGCCTTCGGGACACCTAGCCGACAGTAGTGACATCCAGAGGCGCCCCGGTCTTCCCCTTAGTGGCGGGCTCTCGTGAGCCGCATGCCAGGATTAGCTTGGACTTGGATTCTGGATTCTGGGTCCCTGCAGCGTTGCCGCAAGAGGCACTCGAGGACGCAGGAACAGCTGAGACTCAGTCCGAGCCCGTGGGTCGGTGGCACAACGCCACGGGCGGCACGGCGGGTGAGATGGGGTAGCTCTGAACTTCTGGTCCCGTGATAATACGTTGTCTGTCAGCTTGCAGCAGCACGCGGTGGGTCATCTGGGACGATGGGCGGTTTTCTCCGTCAAACGCGGAGGCTCCATCTCCGGCGACTCTTTTGGGCATCACGTACCCTCATTTCAACCTTCAGCCTTCCAATCATCCGACTGCTTGGCAGGACGCCTGCCTTACATAATCATCACAATGCTAAACAACGACAGCGGTCCTTCTGCACAAGTCGAATGACAAGAGACGAGAGCAAACCTATTACGGGCCTGCGGTGGTTTGGGCCGGTTTGTTGAGATGCGGAACCTCCATGGAGTCTCTGTGCCACAATATTGACCGCTGGCGTTACTCTCGGGGCGGAAAATGCTCGTCAGATGTTGTGCGTCATATGATCTGTGGAACTTGGCGGTGCAGCAATGACATGTTCAACAAGAAATCTTCCTTTCCTGTGGTTGCTCTGGCTCAGGTTTCCAGACCTGTGCGGACGATGATTCCGAGTTGAACGCATTCTTGGTGAGCTTCGAGGAGCATGTGTCTTCGTAGACTCCAAGTTAATGGCGGTATCTCTTGAATTTTATCTGCAGAGTACATCGGATCTTATCAGTGACGGCTACTAGTATTTCGCACAACGGATGGTACATTGGACAGTTACTCCCCCGTAACACCCACTCCCACAACACCCACACCCATGATACCAACCTATGGACATTCACCTACATGAAGCCCGCTCAGAAAAAAAAAACCCGTAAACCGTATTTCTTACACCTGCTCCTAGACAAGTGGTGTCCAACGTGTGTTCTGTGATGTACCGGAGTGTCCTGTGAAATTCCAGTAGGGACGAATATCTGTTACCCTTTTTATACCATGCCAGTTCCTTTTCAAACCCAAATTTCAAGTGTAGTTGCTGCATACAGGGTGCACATTGTTTAATCCCCCTACGCGCACGTTGACTTGGACTTTTCATGTAGTGTTTGACAAGTATCCAGCAGCAGTTGGCAAAAATGATTGAACTGTCTCATATCGCACTGTAACGATGTCAGGTTATTAATACGTAACGTGGCTGACCCACATTTCGACCACCCCCTAATTCCGACCGCCTTTTCCACACAAACTCGCACTTTTTAAAAGCCTATATTAAATCCAAATTAAATCCTATAACCCTAACCCTAGGCTCAAAGTATAGCAATTTAAATAAAATCTTTATATCTATAGATAAAAATTTAAATAAAATCTTTATATCTATAAATAAAAATTTAAATAAAGTTTTTATATCTATAAATAAAAAAAGTCTTTTTTATATTATTATTTTTAAAAGAATTTATAAAGTTAAGCAATGCAAAATGTTAAAGATTTCTAATATTTTATATATAAAGCTTAATATTAACTTTTATAAAAATATCTTTTTAATAAAATTAATTAATTTTTTTTAAAAGTTTATTTAATATAAATCTTATTTCATATATATATTTAATAAAATAAAATAATATATTTTTATTCATTAATAAAAATATAAGTTTTAAAGTTTTTTATATAAAACCTTTATTAAAGAAAATAAAAAAAGATTTTATTTTATGCTATATAAATTAGCATTAGAAAATCCGTTTTAAAGAATATTATATTTAATTAATAATATATAAATGAATTTAAAAAAAGTTATTTATTAAATAAATATATAATAATTAAATCTTATATAACGTGGTTTACCAGTAAGTGGGTCATATCAGTGAATGGGTCAGTTTT
>LJJS01000293.1:335-34688 GCA_001447215.1 Diaporthe aspalathi
TGATCCACGTAATGATATGATCCACGTAATGGTAAACCACGTTATAACTTTTAACATTATTTTTTATTATATTTATTAAATTTTAATTTATTTTTAAATAACTTATATAATTTATTGTTATTATATATTTAATTTATATAATAGTTACATTTAAATCTGCTTAGAGACTAAGTTTCTTTCTTTTTTTTAAAAAAAAGGTGGTTATATAGTTTATTTAAGTATATATATATATGCTGTTTTTAAAAATTAAATTTTGCTTATTTTTGTAAAATATTGTTTTTAAATAAATAAAGTTTATTTAATAAATTTAATTAATAATTTAATTTATTTAAAAGTTATTTGTTTTAATTAAAAAGCTTTTAATATTAATAATAATTTGCTATTTTAATAATATTAAAAATAAATAACTTTATATAATTAAATATTTATAATTAAAAATAATTAGTTTTTATATTAATAATACTTTTACTATAAGCAATTTTTGTTTTATTTACTATATTAAATATATAAAGTTTCTTTTTTATATTATAAAATATAAAATCTGTTTATTATTGTTTAAAACATTCTTTTATATATTATTATTAATTAACGCTTTATATTAATAAACTTTAAAGTTAATTTAAATTTTTAAATATTTATAGTATTTTTTATTAATTATATATAAATACCTTTTGTTAATTATTACTTAAAGTTTTATAAATAGTTTTATTTATTTTTTATTTATTTAGTTAAAACTTTATAAATATATGTAATATTATTTTTAATAATACTTTATACTTTTTATAAGTTTTTTATAAGTTATTAAATGTTTTTTTAAACTATAAATTATATAAAGCTTAAAATATGCTTTTATTTTCTAAATTTATATTATTCTTTAAATTTATTATTTTAATATATTTACTATTCTTTTTAATTATAAGTTGTTTATTTTATTAAAATTTTAAAATATTATAAAGGCTTTTAAAAGTTAAGTTTAAATATTATATAGCTTGCTTTAAAATATTATTATTTAAATATTTTACTGTTAATATTATTAAAAGAATTAATTTTATATAGCTTTTTTTAAAATATATATTTTATATTTATTATAAATATATAAAGCTTAAAATATATTTTAATATTTTATGTATATAAAGTAAAACCTTTTTATATTCTTTTTAATTTTCTTTTTTACATTTTATAATATTTATATAAAAGTTCTTTTTATTATAGTAATTTTTATAATATTAGTTTTAAAAACTAGTAAAAAGCAAGTAAATTTTAAAAAATAGGTTCTACTAGTTTTTATTTAAGGTCTTAAATTGGAAATTCATTTTATTATTTAATTATAATAGTTTATTATTATTAAAACTTTTTAAAAAATTAATTAGCTTTTTTTTATTACTTTGGTATATTAAGCAGTTATTATTATAATATATTATTTAGTTAAAAAAATATATTTATTAATATATTTTATATATTAATAAAGCTTTAAGATTTATTTTGTTTTATTATATATATATATTTTATATTTTTTTTTTAGACTTGCTAAAATAAAAGCTATTATATAAGGCTTTTTTATTAAGATTTTAAAACTTATATTTTTTATTAAAGTTATAAAACTTACGTTCTTTATTAAAGTCTTTATTTAAATATTTTTAGCACTAGTTATTTATAGCTGTTTTATAAGTACAGTATTTAGCTATAATGTTTTTGGTTAATTAAATTATAAAGGTGTTTTTATATATAAAACTATATTAGCTTATTTAGTGCTATTAAATATAAGCTTTTAGTTCTTTTATTCTTTTTTAAAGCTATAGCATTCTCTTGCAAAATGCCTTTTTTATTATAATTATAATATTTAATATATTTTATATTTTTATATTAAATGATATTAAATTTTTATAAAGCTTATATATTATTTTTATTAAGTTAATTTATTATAATAATACTTTTTTTTAATATTGAATTTAATTTATTAAACGTCCTTTTAAAATAATTTAAAGTTAATATTATATTCTTTTTTAATATTTTTTATAAATATAATTATTAAATTTAATAGCTAATTTAACATATTATAAAAAGTTATTAAGTTAGTTGTTTTTAATTATTTTATTTTTTATTTTTTTTAAATCTTTAATAAAATATAAAAGTTTTAATTTTATTTATTAAGTTAATTTAAATATAGATTTCTTTAAATTTTACTATATAAGCTAATATTAAACCTTTTTCTTATAGTTTTAAAAGTTTTTTTTTATTTTTTATTTTTTATTAGGGTTTTAAAAGAAAGTTTAAAAAATACCTTTATAATTTTTATATTTATTAAATATCTTTTATATGTTTCATTTATATTTTTTAAACAATGTTATATTAATATAATTTATAAAGTAAAGTTTAAATTATATAAAAGCCCTTTTCTTTTAAAAAAAGCTATATATATAATTTGCTGCTTATTATTTAGCTATATATTTATTTAATTAAAACATTAATAAGCTTATATTTAAATAAAATGCACTTATAATTATTTTAAAGTTTTATTATAAAAAACCAAGTTATGAAATTTTATTATTTTTTTACTTTAAAATAAAATGCTAATAATATTAATAATAGCTTAAAAGGTTTTAACCTTTTATTTAAATTGCTTTATTTTTTTATTTTGTAGAGCTTAAATATTTAAAAAAGCTTTTAAGTATAGAACTTTATTATAAAGCTTTTAAAGTTAAATTAAAAAGCTATTATTATTGCTAAAGCTGTTATTTAAAGTTTTTATTTTTTATTAAAAATTATATTAAAGATAAATTTTAAATTTAAATATTATATAAATTATAAAAAAGTTTATATATAATATTATTTAAAGTTTATATAATAATATATAAATAAAAATAGTTAAGATTTAATAATTAAAATTTTTAAAATATTTTAAACTTATTAATTAAAATTAATATTTAAAATATATAGCTAAATAATAATAATTAAATAATATTATAAACTAATAATAATTATTAATTAATAAAAGCTATTTATAAATAAATATTTAAATTAATTATTAAAAAGCTATTTATATTATTTAGCTATTTAATAAATAAATATATTTTTATATATTTACTTTTTTAGCTTAAGCTTATTATAGCTTATTAAAGCTTAATATTGCTTATTAAAACTTATTAATATTTATTAAAGCTTAATAAGCACTAGTAATCTTATTTTTATTTTTATTTTTAAAGTTAAATTATATAAGGAAAGCTAAGTGCTTTTATATTATTTGTTTAGCTGATATGTTAGCCGAGTAAGGTTATTCTTTTTGCAAAACCAACCGCTATTTCTATTTCTGTTATAATTATAACAATTAATTTATATAAAAAAACAGTAAAAGCTATAAAACCTTTTTTAATTATAAAAGCTATTTTAAATAATTATATAACTTTTTATTTATTAAAAGCTATATATTACTTAAGCGCTAACAGGCGCCAGGTTATTATTTTTATAAATTTTATAAATTTAATTTTTTATATATAATATTTATATATTTAATCTTTTAAAAACATATTTAAATATTTTTATAATTTAATAATATATAATATAATAATTTTAATTTTAATTTTAATATTTAACGTTTTAAATATAAAGAAAATGTATTACGAAATACTTATAATTTATTTTTATATTATTGATCCCCCGCTTTGGTTAGCTCCTATAAGACCGGCCATTTCAAGTAGGGCTCTGTCTGCTTCAACATCCCCTGTGCCCAGGTTGATGCGCCTCCTGGCTTCGGCCTCTCGCGCATCGAATGCCCAGCGTTCAGCCTGCACTTTGGCTTCGTCGTCCCCACCACAGCCCCAGACTTCGAGACTTTCTATTTCGAATCGATCCTGGAAGTCGAACTGACGGCTTACACTGCCCTGGAAAGCACCACCCCGTGAGGAGTTGTCATGTGTAAAGACGCCAAATTCGAAGCTCGAATCAAGCAGGAGGGCGACCGATCCGAGGTGGGTAACGCTCTGTCCCCTATACGAGGACGAGGATGTGGGCAGTGGATTCCCGACCGCAATGCCAGTGTTTGTCGAACCGATGCCGGGCTTTGTGAATGAGACATAGTCCCTGTTCACGGTGCTCGCAGGGAAGACATCGTGGATTGGCTCGAGCTGGAACAAACGCGTGTCTGTGTCGCCGAAGCATTCCTTGTGCGAGTGACGCCACGGTTGAGAGACGTACAGGCCGTAGGTCAGCCGACTTGACTGGGAGCCGTCGGGAAAGCGCTTTGGCGGGAGTGAGGCTGCAAAACGCTCCTCGCTGCCGCCAGACGAGTCAGAGACCCTAGTACCTTTTACGAGCAGGATGGTCGGCGCTCGCCAATTGAACACTTTGGTTTCAAAAGAACCCATAGAGAAGCCATCCTGCTCGCCCGAATACAACATGCGAAGCCGACGGAACAGGGAAGAGCCTGGGATGAAGAAGGAGAGTTGGGAGAGCACGGTCGAGTTCATTATAGATGCCTTTTCCTGCAGCAACGGGGCAGCGAGGTGTGGGGATGGCCCGGCCACCTGACTACCAGGCTCTCTTTGCCTGCCAAAGTCGAGACTCCTGGAGAAGAGAAAGCGCCCGAACAGCGCGTTGAAGCCCTGGAACAGGAACGGAAGCGCAACCGGCAGCACGAGGTCAAATGCCCTGGACCTGATGCCGGGTGATTCCTCGACATTGAGGAAGGCCGCGAGGATGCTTTCGGCTGCAGACCGTAAGCCCTCGAGCTCTGGCCCGGTGGTGCGCTCTGCATACTGGGAGAGTCTCTCCTGGGGATCCATGGGAGCCACGAGCAAGAGCAGCATGATGAGCTTTTTAAAGTTATCAGCCGGGATGATGGCCTCATGAGCTGCGGACTGGCTGGCGTCCTGGTAAGCATCGGCGCAGTCCAGTAGTTCGAGTGTGGATATCACCAAGCCGTCGTCGTCGCCAGGCTCGTCTTCATCAACCGCGCCCGGGGCACCTGGAGTGAGGGTGCTGCCATGCACTCCTTCTTGTCCGATGTGCGACTGCAGCAGCTTCCGGTCGTAGACAGCCAAACTCTTGAAGAGCAGCTTCCTCCTGTCGGTGGAGCCCTTCAGCAGGAGCCGCTGGTACCTCTCGGTGAGAATAATGACGGTGTTGACGAGGGCGTCAAGTCCCATTATTACGGGTGCGTCCTGAAGGAATGGGAAGGCCCCGATGAAAGATACCATTTTCCCGATGACAGGGCCTACGTCAAGGACATCGGGGATTTCCAGGAACCTGACAATAGTTGTCTCGGAGATGTAGAGATGGGTGGCGCCCCCGGGCTCCCGCTGGACGTCGGCCAGGCTCTTGAAGTTGTCCTTCAGTGAGTATAGCTCGATGGAGGTGAAGCATTTTGTAGCGAATTTGTTGGCCTGCTTGCGAGCAACATTCGTGGTTTCGTTAGCCAGCTCAGCCTTGCAGGGAGGCTGTCCTGATGGGTGTGCAATGATCGTACCAACTCCCTTCTCAGCTCCTCGCGTGTTCTGGTTTCCGGGCCGCCAGCGCGGCCAGAGAGTGCCTGTCCCATATTGACGTTTAATGAGCCAGAGGACTGCCGTCCTGGTGATTTACCGAGAGGAAGTGGGATAGGCTGGCTGCCCTTGGATGTGGGCATGGGAATGTTCCTTTACTGACTGAATCGGTCGGTGTGTCCAACATGGAACAATCCAATGGAACGACTGACCTTACACTTGAGCGTGCCTGTCAGCACTGCTACGCCAGCCTACGTAATAGCTAGCTGCCCGGCATGGCTACCTGGAGTCGCTACTGCGGCTCGCAGCACCCCTAACCCTCTTCCTTCTTAGAGCGCATTGTGTGAGAGTTCACTGCTAGGCCAGAGAAGGGATGGAATAGGTGCGAAGTTAGCTGGCTCATACCTCTTCCGAGGCTATTTACTGCATATTGGCAGACGCCGGCCCCCCTGACGCAGGCGGGGTATGCACAAGCAACATTTGAGGGCCCCAGTCCTTCTGTCGCGCTCTCTTATCCCCACTATAGATTATATACACATATCAGAACAACACGCTGGGTTGGTTCCGAGGCATTCGCGGGGCCGCGGATGGCCAACACGTGGAACAACGTGCACACCGGGCGGCTAAGAATCCTCCATCTGGTTGTCTTGGTCTCGGTCCACCTGGGTAAGCGGCCAGGCCATGAAATGCTGCCAGTCGGGGCCCAGATATCGTGCAATGGTCCGCACCAGCACCCGGCCTACGTCCGCATATATCCAGAAATGCCTGTGATGGTGCATGAGAACGCCGTAGTATGCCAGCATCAACAGCGCCTCGGGAACCTTGTTGCATAACAGGTCCAGCACCTCCTCGTGCGCGAGGCACGGCCATGCGTGCACAAGCCCCAGGCTATGCATCTCGACCGCATCGTCCCGGCCCGGGCTGTGGCTCTTGCGCGCGTCCGGGTCCGAAGGGCCGAAGATCCACTGCAGCCTGTCGGTGGCCTCGAGACAGAACTGCTTCTGCTCCTGGCCCAGGGCCCGGCTGATGGAGATGACAGATCGCAGCTCCGACGTCTGCGACCCCCCGCTCGACCTGCATTCTGCGATGCCTGCGGTGGCGGCGAAGATGCTTCTCAGCTTGGATTGGAGGAGGGCCTGCCACGCCTCCTTGGCGATCAGCACAACGCCCCGGTAGACTTTGATGTACTCCAGGAAGCGGTCGAGTGGCTCGTACTTGACCTTGTCCTCGCCCACGCCGTTTCCGCATCCCTGTGTCGTCTCGTAAAGCACTTGGAGGCTCGTGAGCTGACCAAAGAGGAGTAGGCTGACGCAGTTCTCGGGCGTGACCTGGGGCCGCTGCTGGTTGAATATGCTCAGGGCGTGCGTGTGGAAGTGGACGGCCTGGTGACGGTAGTATGCACTCTGCGTCGGGCGGATGTGCGACAGGTGCAGGGCCGCGGCGGCCAGCAGTGCGTTCATGAGGCACGGCGAGGAGAAGGCGGCCTCCAACACGCCCGAGAGGATCTTGCCGTCGTTGTTGGGCAGCAGGAGCGGGAGCTGCTCGCTGCACACGTGGTGGAAGAGCTCCAGCTGCGCCATGTTGGCACATGGCACGCTCAGCATCGGCGCCGGCGCCGGCGGCGACGGCGACCGGGTATGTCGCTGCGCCTGTCCCGCCCCCAGAACGAGTGGCGACGGCGTGGCCGGTAGCGGCGAGCGTGTCTGAGACGCGCAGGCCGAGCCCGCCCTGGAACCGGAAGCGGAGCCGACACTGGCTCCGGGCGCCTCGCCGGTCCCCAACTGGCCTGGGCGGTCTGCTTGACCCGGCAAGGAGGCCGGCCCCAGTGCGTAGACACAGGAGAGTTTCTTCGCAGAACATCCCCCGCACACCGGCCTCAATTCGTCACACTGAGGCGGCCAGGTCAGCACCGCCCTGAAACCCTCAAGTCACTCCGTTACTCGATGCCACCGCTTCCGGCAGTAGCGGGCCAGGCCCGAGCGCATGGACGCACCTTTATATGACGACGCTTACACTCCCGGCAGCCTCCCCGGGATTTCCTATGAGTTCTTCGTGAAGCCATCGAGTAAGTGGCGGTGGCAGGGCAGGCCGGTGAACATGGCTCAGTACCGAGTGCCGCAACAATCAGGTGGAGGAAGGGGGAAGGGAACCCCTGGTCTACACACTAATGCGTATTCTGTCTGATTCAAAAAAAGATAGTCGCTTGAACCACTGATTACTTAAGTAACAAAACATCTTCATTGGCCCCTCTCCTCCCGGGAAAGCAAACAAATAAACAAAGGCAAAATGACTGTGAAGGTTACTAGTCAAATGAGAAAATCACTACTCTTCTTTTCCCATTTTTCATTTCCTTCTTCCGTGGATTGAAAACATAACTTTACAGCAACGCTTGAGTGAGAATAGTGATCATTGCTCCCCTCATGACTAGTTTCAGGGCTTCAATTATGCTACATTAAATGAACTATGCACAGGGGCTATTCTTTACGTATTAATGAATCAGAAGCACGGACTCGTTGAGCCCATTCCCTGGCGTAACCATTAGTATGGCCTGGACAATGCAGGTTTGTTCGGTGGGAGTCAACTTACGTCCAGCTGCCATCGTAGACCTTGCGCGATTCGGGGCTCCCATAGCCGGCCTCTTCCAGGGCGGTCTCGATTATCACGGCGGTGACACCAGTGCCACAACTGGAGATGATGGGTTTGCTCGGGTCGAGCCCCTTTGCGCTGAATAGTTGCTGCAGCTTCTCCTTGGGCAGGAATGTCTTGGTCTCGGGGTCGAGGACCTCGTTGAAGGGAATGTTGATGGATCCGGGGATGTGGCCGGACGACAGGCCGGGTCGCGGCTCCGGGTCCCTGCCGGACCAGCGGCCGCTGCTCCTGGCGTCAACGATCTGTACGCCCTCTGCACCCTCCTTGTTGTGGTCCAGAGCCACCTCCCTGACGTCCTCGTAGCTCGCGACCTTGTCCGAGTCGATCTCGGGGATGGGGTAGGGGTGGCACTCGACGTTGTACAGCTCGCCGCTTTCGGTAGGGAGACCTTGGTCGACCCACAGGCGGAAGTTGTTGAGGATGTGGACCTTGGGGTGGCCAAAGACCTTGAGGGTCCAGCCGACCCGGGGGGCGCTGAATATGCCCAGCTCCTTGGTGTCGTAAACGACGACGGTGTCCTCACGGCGGATGCCCAGCTCGCTCATTGCTGCGGCAAAAGTCTTGGGAGCGGGGAGCATGTGCGGATACTCGGAGTGCTTATCGATGACCTTATCGAGATCAAAGAAGCGGGCTTTTGGGATGCGCTGCTGGCGGAAGGCCTGGATGCCGGTGCGGCGGTCGGGGTCGTTTGGCATGAACCATGCCGCGCAGAGCGGGATGATGCGCGGGTTGGTGCTGATGGGAGAGGGAGGGTTCTTCTTGAGGGCCTCGCTGAGCTCGGCGGGGGTCACGAGGTAGGAGGATAGGGATCGGCGAGAGGCAAGAGCTGCGGCGACGCTGGTGAAGGCCGTCGGCCGCACAGGCGAGCGGGTGGCAGCCCTTGGGAATGGCCTGAGGACGGCGATGGTGGCCATTTTCCCCTCTCTTGTGATGGTCGCCAGGTGCAGGGGCCCACGGGGAAGATCAAAGCGTCTGGCGGGACCACGCGGTGTTGGGCAATGACTGCCGTGGTCGTGATCGTGGTCGTGCTTGTGGTCGAGGTCAGGTTGGAATGGGTCGGGGGACGCGAGGCGGAGACGGATGCGGAGGAAGAGCCGGGTTGGATGTCGTGATTGTGATTGACACGGTCGGTACCCGGGTACCTTGGGTACCAGCTTTTGGCACGAGGTAATTGGCGAGGCAAACAAAGCTTCTTCACTGAGAGGAAGAAGCACGGGGTGTGGGGGGAGGAGGAGGGGAAAAAAAGATGCACACGAGGAAAAGGGAAGCTGCCGGTTGTCTCCACCGGCGTTGAAACCCCCAGCTTGCTTTGATGCGAAGAGGTGCGCCTTGTTCCCGCGTTTGCCCCGTGTTTGCCCTGCGTTTGCACTGCGTTTGATGTGTGGGTGGGGGATGAGGAGGCCTGAACACCACAATACCTGCGAGCTGAAGGTGTTTGGCTATCAGGGTGAAGCTTGCCAGGACTGGGACAAGGGAAAAGAAGGAAGCTGGGAGCGGGGTTGACAAGGAAATCACGGGAGGTGGTTGGTTGAAGAAGGCTGTAGATCGGATTGGATACGCACTTTAGGTATCCAGACAGCTGCAGCTAGGTAAGTAGTCCACTGGGTAGCGGGAGCTTGGGCCATGTCGCGATATCAGTCTGGCAGTCTGGCAGTCTGGATGCGCCCACCCACTAGAATACCAACTGCATGTCAATATTCATGTGATTGTGGATATCGCCACCACAACCACACCCAACCCTGGTTCTGCACGCCGCCGCATGTGCACCTACCTTCCTACAGTAGGTACGGTTAATCTTGGTCAACCTTGATCCTCCCTGTTACTGTTCCAACCGCCGCCAGACAAGCATGAAGGTCAAGATCAAGAAGTGGGCGGCTGTGGCGACATGGCGCTGGGACATAGCAGAAGACGATGTCTGTGGCATCTGCCAGATCCATTTTGATGGCTCATGCCCCTCGTGTCGCTTTCCAGGCGACGACTGCGAACTTTGTCAGTTCCCTGGCCCCCACCACATCTCGCGCCAGACAGCATGCTAAACACCCTGGCAGTATCTGGAAAATGCGGCCACAACTTCCACAAGCACTGCATTTCCCAGTGGATCAGGCAGGAATCAGCCAGGGGACAGTGCCCCATGTGCCGTCAAAGTGAGTGTCGCCAGGTCTCACCACACCCCAGGCAACGCGCTGACACAGTAAACCCAGGGTTTGAGATGAAAGAGCCAGCAGCAAATCGAGGAACCCCAGGGCCCTAGGGAGGCCGGACTTCTGTTCAGCCCATGCCACTTCCGCCTCGGCCTCGCGGTGCGCCCCAATACCGCGCTCGCCGCTAAACGGACCCTGTCTTGGACTGCCATTTTCGCCGCGGCTGATGACGGGACGCGCCGGACTGCTCTGCTTGACAGTGGTGGCATGCATGACTGGCAGAGATTGTCGCCATCATGCCCGGCGGCCCTTGTTGCTGTGTGCCACTGTTCGAGGACCACAGTTGCACAACTGGCACATGTCCCTAAGAAGCAGGCTCTTCAAGGGGCTGGGCGGTCTGCGGTGCTGCAAGACAAGAGATGAACTCGGAGGCTTCTGGCCTGTCTTGGTCAAATCGCATAAATACTATTTTTTTCTCTTTGGCAGCTCCTGAGAGCCGCATCACCAGAAGAAGAGAACCTCTTTCTCGCCGCATGGGGAAAATGTCTCTGTATCTCGACTTACAAAGCGCAAAATGGTTGCACAAGGAGCGAGAAGGGAAAGGCGCAAGCAGAAAACAGGAGACAACAACGCAGTCCAGTCAAGGTACTGCTCAGCAGTCCGTCACACGCGCGCCGACTAAGCGCAACTACATATACTGTGTAGCCAGATTGTCATGCTGCATTTACACTTCGGATGGTGCTAGTGGGAGCTTATCAGGCCTGGCGCCCGCCTAAGATGTCCCCAGGAAGTTCAGAAACCCCAACCCAGCACAGCTGCCCAGGTACCAGGTACCTACGGCTCTCCACAGCAACCCGTAGTGCAGGGACTTGTGACATCGTCCTGTTAGAAAGCACCGACATCACTGCCTACCTATTGCCTACCGTTCTCTGCCTGTCACCACCGCCGTGCCCCGGGAGCCTCTCCGCATCGGACCGAACCTCGACATCAACATCGGCCCATCATGACCAGTCCCGACCTACTGCCCGGCCAAGGTCATCCTCCAGGTTTCGTCGCCGAACACCAAGCCTCAACCGGTGGTCAGGCCCAACAGTTGCCTCTGCCCCGTGAGCAACCACCGCAGCATCAGCTTCCATTCCAGCCCCTCTTCACTCTCGTCACCGACAGCACAACCCACACGACCCACCATCCCCAGGTGCACTATGTCTTCTCCGACGACGACCCTGACATCCTCACCGAGGCCCTCGCTCGCCACGGCCACCACTCCGACTTCCCCCCCGACCCATCTTCCAGCAGGGCTCCGCCGCCCCAGCCGGCCACCAACGAGCGTGCCATCGTGCTCGACCTCGTGCCAAGGCCCTGCGACAACGCCAACCCCTCGTCATCAGTCCCGAGGTACGACGTCGCTTGGGCCTCATCTTTGTCCGCGGACTGGGCTGTTGTTACCGCCAAGACCAGCGCCATGACCGAAGAGACCAGCGACAGCGCAGCAAACCCGGACGACGTGGCCGGGGCCGGTCAGCGGCTCGTCCTCCGCATCGAAGGTGTCGCCGACAACGCCGTCCAGTCCACGTCCGCGACGGCACAGGTACCCGGCACACGGGCCAGGGGCACCTCTGTTGACGAGCAAGACTTGCGCATGTCGGCCTCGTCGCCTTCGGCCGCGGCTCAGGACAAGGCCAGGGAGGATTATGGGGCCCTCGTGGACGAGTTCGACAAGAGGATGGCCATACTGCGCAAGGTTGTGGATGCAGGACTCGAGAGGCAACGGGGCGCGCCAGCGCCTCATGTTGCTGATGACGATTTTCCTGTTGGCGCTGCCACGCATGACTGGGCTGGTGGTCTGCCACCGGGTTACGGGCAGGAGCTAGTGCCGCAGCAAAGTGACCGAATGGGAGGCGCAAAATGAAACGGGTTCCATACAGGACCCATATATCGGGTACTTCTCAGGAGCTATCAGCTCGTACCTGTCGAGTTCCGGCTGACCTTGGGCCTGCGCTTCAGGCACACTCTACGTGTTGCAACGGCTGTCCCAGGTCGCAAGTCTGGCAGGAAGGAACCGACACATCAAATACACCGCCGTCATGCTATTGACTGAACGGAGGTCACGGCACCCCGCTGGTACCCCGAGCATACATCGGCATGCCGTGGCCATTAGCGATGTTTTGAGAAAAAACGCCCCGGGAAGGCCCCTTCGCTGCCGCCGGGGCCGGGGCCGAGGGCCGGCGTTGGTGGCCGGTTGCCGGATTCCACAGGTGGGAGATACCATGGCCGGCACACCCTGCAGTGCAATCTTCAGTGCCCGCATGACCGTTGCTGCTCGAATTCATTCTTGAGGTGGTAGTGTGAAGAAAGGTCAATTAAACGCCAGTATTGTAATGCGAAAAAAAAGGTCAAGTCCCGGCCTCAGAACAGATTCCACAACCCACCAACACCCCGCGACCACCACACCCTAGGGTGTATCATCTAATAGAGTGCAGCTTGTCCCAGTAGTATTTCAAGCGACCGACTCTGGTATATAAGTATCAATTCTGTTTTGGGTGCCAACAAACAGGCAGTTCCCAGGTTCTTCTGCCAGCATCAAGCCATATGGCATCAACCCGTATTCTCGTAAGGCTGGAATAACATTCACCCGTTCTCGATGAAGTCGCAGGGTGTATCCATCGACTCAGGATCTTGGCCCTTGAATGCCGGAGGCCATCCCACGACCAGTGTTGTTGCCTGTAGTTCTCTGCTGTACTACCCTCTCGCTATCCCGCGGGCCATGCACAGACGACAGTTTCGATGGCGTCTCAGTTGCGACACTGTCTCGGTTATACAACCCCCCTGAGCGCGACTCGGATGAGGCTTAGTCGACCTCATTGTAACTGGTCAGCTTGTCGTCTGGGCCGAGGATCGCCACAGGAAGCGTCAAGTCTGTCCGGCGTCGATCTGGCACCGATATCCGACCAGCGAGGCTCTTGGCGCTCGTCACACCGGAAAATTTCTCCAAGGGAGCCGATGTCTCGTCGTAGTCTTGAACAACATTTACAATCTTAGACTGGGCATAGATGGTGGTGACAGGTCTCTCGCCGTCAAACTCAACTGCACTTCGCTTGGCGTTGGCGTTGCCATTGTTGTTGTTGCTGTTGCCCGAGTTGAACTTCCCGGTAACCGCCATATAGACGACAACGATGATCACGATGACAACGACAATGAGGACTTGGGGGAAACTGTCAGCAGGGAGTGTTTTGAGAAGCTGGGAAAGGAGGCCGGGGTGGCCGGGATTGCAAGCGTACCACTGATACCGACACAGTACCACTTCTTCCTGCGCGTCTTCCTCGCCGTCTCTACAGCAACTTCGATCTCCTGGTTACCCTTGTCGAGATTCTCGACAACCTCCTCGCCCTTTTGCTCGATCTGCACGACGGCCGCTTCTTGCTGGACGATCAGAGTGTCCATGTCCTGGAAGAGCTGGGCCAGCTCGATCATCTGCTGCTCGATCTTCTGCAGAGCTTTGTGGCGATCCTGCACGGCATTCAGCACAGCCCTGGCCTGTCCCTGTCGGTTGCTCTGCATCATAGCCTGCTGGAACACCTGCTGGCCGCCGGCGGACATGTCCTCCACGGCGGCGCGGACCTCGGAATCGTCGGCGTCGGGTCGCACGATGCGGTATTGCCGCTCCATCTGAGACTGCATCTTCTTCCGGAAGGCTGCCTCGACCTCTTGGTACTGCTGGATGGCGTTCTTCAGGCGACGGTCGATGCGGCCGACCTGGGGGGCGTTCTTGGGGGTCTTGGCGTCGGGCATGGACTTCAGCTTGCGGACGCGGTCGGTGAGCTCGCGGTACATGGACATGGTGTCGGCAGAGAGACTGTCGAGCTCGCGGGTGGTCCCCGAGCTGCTCGAGTCGGTCTCGTTGAGGGATCGATCTTGAAGCATGCGGAGCTGATTGAGGTTGGTGTCGATGCCGTCTATGCCCTGGCCGATTTCACGGCACTCGTTCAGGATGGCGTTGGGGTCGGTGGCGGCGAAACTTGCCCCATTCTGGGAGAGGGGCGCCATTTCGACATTATTCCCTGGTCACGGTCAGGCGATGGATGGCACGCGCGGGTTTATTGTTGGGCGACAGGTTCCCTCGTCTGAACCCCGGTCTGAGCACCACTCACCGTATGCCCCATCGTACTGGCCGTAGCTGGCCTGGGGCGGCGATGACATCTGTGGAGAGCCATACTGGCCGGCAGGCGAGTCTTGCTGGGCGTAAGGGTTGGCCCTGCCACCGTATCTGAACTGCGGTCAACTTTGATTCTGGTTCGAGCCAGGGTAGCAAAAGCAGGATCGGCCAATTGGCTCGTCATTGGTTCGTCGTCGATGTCACGGAGCCATCAGAGCGGCCGCCGGGTAGAAACAAGGGTAGAGGCTCACCCGTACTGCAAGGCACAAAAGGTCAGCAAGTCTGGTGTAGCACAGGGTTTTCTTCTGAGGAACAAGACGGGTTGCTGGCGAGGCTGATGGCAGAGATGGAAAATGACGATGAGGCAGCCGCACATACACTCATGATGAATGCAGTAGATTGAATTAGTGAGGCGTCGGAAGGACCCTGACGGGCAGTGGGAACAGGCAATCGGCGACAAGCAGCAGCAAGTCGTCGGCGCCGAGACGAAGAGAGAGGCGGCGGTGCGACGGGTCGGTGGTTATGATGTTGGTGGTGGTCACTAGGTCCGGTTCTGTAGGACGGGAGGACGGGAGGGCAGGCAGGCGAATGCGGACAGGAGAAGACGAGACAAGATTGGGCAGATGCCGTGGGCCCGTGTTTGTGTGTCTCTGCCGAGATGCTTCTTGCAGCAAGTAGGGTGAGGAGGCAGCCAGAGTGATGTCGAGTATGGTTATGGGTAATGAAATGGAATTGGATAGGGAAACGAAAAGTAAAACGACGGGGCTGAAAGAAAAGGGGGGCGTGTGCGCGTGTAGGGGGGACGAGGGAAGAAGGGAAAATGGAAGTCGATGCTTGCCTGGGCAGCAGGGTCGAATGCAGGACAGGGTTGGTTGGGACACTTTAGTTAGGTCGTGGGTCTGCCGGTCTGGTGCGAGTTTGGGCTGGACGGCAAGAGTCTGGGACTTTTGGTTTGGTGGTGGTGGCGGCGGCCGCAGGGGTGCCGGGGCCTGCGAGATTGGCTGCGACGGGCCTTGCAACAAAAGACAGAGACTCGCAACCTCAAGCCGCCCTGCCACCTGCCCAGCCAGCCTGCCTGCCCACCTATGCTACCTTGGTCAAGTCATGGCCTGCCTCTGGTGGGGGTTGGTCTGCGAGAAGCAAATATCGCGAGTTCCATTGCAATCTCCATCAGCTTATTACAGTCACCCCAAGCCGCCCATATCCAAACCGCCAATACGACCTGAGCAAATGACCACTTGGGGGGGGCCCCCCGGGGTCCTTGGTCATCCACTCAGATTACCTACCTAGGTACCCAGGACCTAGACAGAGGCCAGAGGATATCCGACGGCGTCTGCGAATAGTAGACTACGTCGATACTGTCCTGTCTGCTGCTGCGAGTGGCAGGGCAGGGGGCTGAGGAAGAGGCTCAGCGGCAATGACATGCACACATACTTGACTAACTACTTGAGTCCCTAGGCTTACTGGTATGCTGGACTGCACCCAAAATGTTCCGAGGCGCCAGGCGCTGAGGCAGGCTTCGCAGGTCTCGCAGGGACCAGGGCCGCCCACGCTGCCAGTTTCATCATGTCGATCGGCGCCAGACTTGTTTGGCCGAAAGATGAACCAGACCAGAGCCCACCCACTCCTGCTGCCACCCTGCCCACTCCTAGTCCCCGTCCTCTCGTCCTCTTCTGCCCTGTCAAATGTTCCTGACGAGCTGAAGAGTCGTGATAATCTGTGGCCTCCCGTCCACCATCACCCATGGCACTCGATGAATTGGTGAATGGGCGGTGGCGATGGTGACGGGGTCCAGTGATGATGGAGCAGACGGAGCCTCGTCCCCAGCATGGTCCTGCCTGCCGCTGCCCCACCATTGCCAGTGCACTGGCACTGGCGACGCATCACCACCAAGCCAGCCCACCGCACCTGGCCGTTTTCGACTTGGGATGAAGCATCCCACCCATAGTTTTGCAGCACATACATAGACACCCTGGCGCCAGGGCGACTATGCCTACTGCCTACCCCGTCAGCCCGTTCACCACACCCGCCACTTGCCTCTAAACATATGGTCACCAAGCCACATGCGGCTGCATGCCAACACTCCGGCACAGTCGATGCTCCGCGCCGCACCCGCCTCCACGGCCCCGTCCCCCGTGAGCCTTGGCCAGGGCCCAATTTAGTGTGGTCGAGCAGTCAGTCCCTGGCCTCGGTCCCACCTCCCGGTCCTGGTCCTATTCCCGTTGCAAGTCGCCCTGAGACACTGTCGAATCACTCCGCGCAACACCATGACCCGTCTGCCAAGCCAGCCTGGCCAGCTCAGCTGCTGCCCGCTTCACACTAACCCACTGCAGTGCTTGCCCGTGTCTACACAGCACGCCCTCAGCGCCTTGTGCCAACCTGCCGGCCGGGCAGTCTGTTGTTTGCATGAGGATCTGATTACATCGCTGTCACATGTCAGACCTGGATCCAGGGCTCAATTAGGTCGTTAGCGCAAGGACGCAGGAACAGTCCAGTCGCCTTGCGCCCGAACACATCTTGTATCTGAAATAGAAAACAAGGTCGATTGAATACTACCTGCAGCTATAAGTCGCAAGAGGGACTCGCCGCTCAGGTTCGCGGCATCTACGCGCAGTCTTCAGGCGCTCTCTGACTGGCGCAAAAGAGATGGCGTACGGGACAAGAGAGGCAGTGGTTGGGAAGCTCGCCTATGCCATGGCAGTCGGTTGCCATGTCTCCAAGATTCATTCCTTCGTAGACACGTCCCTCCCGGGGGCCAGCAGCCACAGCTGTCTGGCAACATCGGGGACGGTACCTACTGGATAGCAGGACTGCTGATGATAGACCCTCACGCGATGGCGTAGAACGATGCATAGCTGACACTTGAATCATCGACCCTCTCCACCAGACTGCTCCTCTCGTACCGCAGGAGCTGGAAAGGCCCCGCGCCAACCGCTTCGAGTGCTGCCATTGCCACACCGATTGGGTGACGCCCACACACTGTGTTCTTGGTCACCTTCAAGTTCTCGACGAACCTGTCATGTTCACCCGAGGCGACCGCTTCCATGGCCAGCTCATCCAGGACCCTGATCCCCTCATGGATCGGCGTCTCCGTATCCGCTGCTCTCCGTGAAAGCATCCTCAGCTGATCGAGCTTGTCCGCGGACGGGACGTACGCCGTGTACGAGAAGCGCGATCCCCAATGGCAGAAGTCCGACGATACCACAAAAGCGTTACCCGGGTCCTCGAGGTACTTGGCCAGCAGCTGGCCGAATTCCTTTTCCTTTGCCCTGTTGTTGTCGCCCACCAGGATTGGAACGATAGGGGGGTACCCCTCAGGGCCACCCTCCCCATGCGTCTGCTCCAGTCTCTTCCATATGTACGGCAGGTGCATCTCAAGGCTGTGCTCATCCTCGTCACTCGACGGAGGGATATCGCTGAACTTCCCTGTGTCCCGGAGCGACGCGACAGCCTCGGCGTCCACCGTCAGCTTGCCGAATGGGGTCTCGTAGGTCGCGAAGGTGCTGAGTGCACAGCCCTTGAGATAGTAGGTGTGAGACGGTCCCAGGACGAAAATACGCTTGGCGGCGGACAGGTCGAGAGACTTGTAGGCCCAGGCGGCGCAGGGGCCAGAGTACGAGTAACCTGCATGCCTGACGGATATGATCAGCTTGGACGGGACGGGAAGAGGGCGGCGGCAAGACGCTGGCTGAGCCCGGCGCAGGCCCCAGGGCCCAGGGTGGACAAGAAGGCCGGCGACCAACCCGAAGATGGGTGCACACTTACGGGGCTATGATGACCCTGGACTTGGGGATGGGTAGCTGCTTGCCGTCTACCGTGGCGGGCACCTTTTCCAGGAATCCTTCCAGTTGGCGAGACAAGACTTCGGGTCTGCTCTCGTACCAGCTGCCGGCATGGGTAGCCTCCCGAGTCCCTCTTTGCGGCATGATGAGCAAGATACACAGAGTTCTCGCTGTCCTTCTGTTTCTGCGTGCGTGAGCGTGCGGCCCGGCGCGGGTGTGCGTCTGGCTGCCTGCTTACCTAGAGCGATGACCGGCGGTGCTCTGACACGTTCGACTGGCAGATGACCTGGTGCGGGGATGCAAAGGGGAGGTTGGGCTTGAGGTGCCAGGGCGAAAGTGTAAGTAGGGAATCAGGAGCAAGCTCAGAGGTGCCTACCTAGGTTAGGTAGGCAGGAAGATAGTACGATGCATGATGCATCTGTGAGCTGTTTGGTACCCCGCGAGCATCTGCAATAGCCCGGGGAAGTGAGGGGCATTGTAATAAGGCGGTAAGGTAACGTCAATGTTGAAGCTACCCCAGCCCCGCTTAAGCGGGTGTACTGGCAGGGGTGCACCACATTGATATTGATTCGCACAGGTGATGATGCCTGGCCGCTCAAGACGTGCACACGCACACCAATCATGTATAAAATACATGTACACACAGCTAGTTGAGATACATAAGTGATGCTGATCAGCTCTTGCTATCTGATCTGAGCAAGTGACTCGGTTGGTGGGGAATGTTCATACACTGTGGACTATATGTGACTCGATACCCCCTGCATTTTAAGCTCTGCGAAGGTCCCTCTTCTTAGGTCCCATGTGTGAGAGGTGCGCAAGTCTTAAGTAAGTAAATTAATAAAGTAAATAAATTCTTGTAGAGTAATAAAGTAGTAGATGTCCTCTGCCATACCGGAGCTGCATCAGGCGCACCGCCTACCGGGTTATTCATCTACCTACCTAGGTACCTAGGTACCTAGGGAGGTACCATTGTCGCCTCAGTTGGGAAGCCTTTTGGTTCCCAGAGATCTTCCTACCGGAGCGTCACAAGTGCGCAGGACCAACAATATGTAGCGCTCGAGCTACCAAGTTATGTCATTCTCAAGCTGTCATAGTGCTTCGTATCTTACAACGACAACGTGATCGCAGGCCATAGCAGATTCTGCGAAACGCCACCGCACTTGCTCCGGTCCTTGATTATCGATTTTGGAAACTCCAACTTCCAAATAAACGCCTGGCCTTTCCAAGACTGTCTGTCCACCCCAATCGCCTCTACGGTACGTATCGCGGCCCTACTAATAAACGGCCATAGGCTCCGAGGGCCATACTGTAGTGGCAACCCACCTCTTCGGCGTGTCCTCCTTGCCGGCGCAGACCAGACACCGCCGCTGCTCGCCTAGGTTACTGACGGAGCACGAGAAGCACACAGCCTTCCGGCAGAGGCTGCAGGAACTGAGATATGTCTCAAAGCCGTACCCGTCATCTACAGCTGCGTCCTCACCACCCAGCTCGACACCGCAGTCATCACAGGCCGTGGCTTGGTCAACAATGGCATCGACAGATGGACCCGGGACGGGACACGCAGTCGAACCCGACGGCTGCTGACCGGAAGGGATATCCCAAAAGCTGTGCAGGGAACGCTGGCCGTGCGCGGCCGCGTATGGCACCGGAGACCGAGGCCGGGCAGAGGAGAGCGGCGATGTCGCGGCGGAGACGTCGGCGGCGGGCAGAGGTGACAAGATATTCTGGGGCTGCTGGGGCTGCTGGGGCTGCTGGGGCCGTTGCTGGGCGTGGTATAGCATCTGCAGTGTGTTCTCTGTGGACGCCCGAACATGACGCAAGAGTGAGTCTGGGAACATACCCCAAGACAGAAACGGGCCCTGTGTAGGAGAGGCGGCGCCGTCGCCTAACTTACGGTGAACCTCGTGGTCCGAGGGGCGTCCGTTGCGCAGGCGCTTGAAGGTCCGGCTGGGCAGGTGGGAGGGCGTGCACGAGCGGGTTGGCGAGCGGAGGGTCATGGCGGAGAGGGGGCTGTCGATGTCCATGCCCATTTCCATGTTGACGTCCAAATCCGGCGGGGCGACGTCGCCGGCGGTGATGAACCTGAGCGGGGACGAGCTGCCGAAGGGCGAGAGATGGTCGTCGGACCGCTTGCGTTTGAGGATCATGGTGACAGATTTGGGTGGCAACCAGGTTGGTCTCGTGATTGATGGTTGCGATCACGAACCAGTTGTTTTAGAGCAGACGGCACTCGGGTTGCATGTCCCGTGCATTGCCCATGTACAATGCGCGCAGGAGGGAGCAGAGGAGGTAGGCGGTTGGGAGGTTGTTGTGGCTGGGGCTGGGGATGCAAAGACGCGACCGTGCGGCAGGCGAGCACGTTTTTGAGAGGGAGATGCTACTATTATGGTATGTACATAATTAACACAATCCAGGGCAGGGTCGGAGCGCGTCGCAGCAGGGGTCTGGGGTCTGGGTCTGGGGTCTGCTAACAGTCTGTGAGAGGGACAGGAGCTACTGCGAGCCTGCTAACGGTCCTGCAAATTATCTCGCCTGCCCAGCACACTACAACTACACTACACCACACTACACCAGCTTGATCACGAGCTTCCCCACCCCGCCCTTCAGCGTCCGCACCTCCTCGCACCTCTTCTTGACCGTCTCCAGGTCGCCCAAGCCCACTACCGTCGTGACGGCCCTGACCTTTCCCGTCGCGATCACCTCGCCGGCCCTCTCCACGTCCTCTCGGATGCCGGGGTTGCCCGAGAGAAACTTGAGCCTCACGCCTGTCCCCAACAGCTTCCACCAGTACCACCACTGCGCCAGGTCCAGGATCCAGCACATCCAGAGCGGCACGAATTCGCGCCCCATCGTGGCCCTCAGCTCCTTTGAAGGTGGGACTGCCAGGATGGCAGCAACCACCCCGTGCCTTGACTTCAGCAGCGGCAGGTAGTCGCCCAAGCTCGGCCGTGAGATGTAGAGGAAATCCACACTGCCCTTGCCGACCTCGCCGACCACGTCCTGCCTCTGATAATCCACCGCCCTGTCGACCACGCCAGGCATCAGCTCTGTCACGAGCCCTACCTTGGCCGTCGACACCGTTGTGATGACCTCCCTGGCACCGTAGACATTCTTGAGCACCTGGCACGCTACACTTGTCGCCGCCCCGAGCCCCGCCGTCACCAACGCCCTCTTGCCCTCGAGGCTCTGGTCTGGGAACGCGGCCGGGTTGAGCGCTACTGCCACCCGCGTTATCTGCATCGCCGTCAACGTGCTGCCCAGCAGCGAGGCCGCCTCTTCAAACGACAGGTGCGCCGGCTTGGGGAGCAGCAGGCCTTCAGCGGCCACGGCATAATCGGCACACCATCCGCGCTGCTCAGTCCAGAAGCGCCCCATGGGCCGCCTTAGGGCAATCCCATACACTGCATCCCCAACCTTTAGAGACCTCACCCCGGAGCCCACGGCGGCCACGACTCCCGCACCCTCGTGCGCGAGGGTCATGGGGAAACTGCACGTTGGCGGCGTTAGTCGGCGCTGCCCGCACGCGGTGTCTGTGCATATTGCACAGGCGCGTTGTGTATTTCTAGGCACACAGTGTGGGATCTTACCGAATGGAAAAGAACATCCTGGCGCTGCCGCTGGCGAACTGGCAGTCGCCTGTCTGCATAGCTGCTGCGTGCATTCGAATAAGGACCTGGTCGGGCTCGGTCAGCTCCGGAAGCGGCAGCTGCGCGATCTCATATTCCTCTGGTCTGCAGTACTTCGGCGCCACAAGGGCACGCATCGCTTGAGGCAATTGTTCCATATCTGGGCTGATTCTGGCTATGTGTATGCCTGTGGTGCTGGGCAATGTCTGCTGAGGGACTTACTCCCCTTTCTTATATACCCTGTAGATGTGTCTACATTTATCAGCACAGCGCAAGGGGGCGTACCGTGGGCTTCGGCCCCGGCGCCGAACACTTTCGGTGGGGCCCGCCGAATGCAGCACCGGACGCCCGGCCGATGCTTGAATGGGACATTTGCACACGTTGTGGACTGCCAAACACAATCCAGTGACACGATTGTTGTTAGCAAAGACACAGGCTTGCCAAGGTTGCAAAGCTGGCTGCAAAAGAACAGTTATAAGTCCCTGCCTGGGCAGTTAGTTTTAGAGCATAAGCTACCCTACCTATTCATCATGGGAAGTAATTAGCCTCCGCCACAGGTGACGGTCCTCGGTTTACCCTAACCCTACGGCACCGGCCGGACCACAGGACGTCTGGCCTGGGCAGGTTTCCGCTCCAAAACATGAACATCAGATCCCCGATCCCCGCCGGCGCAGGTGAACAGCTTCAGCACACACGGATAGCGACGCTGGGCCTTGTCAACTGAATCTAAATTCAAGATGGCCAGCAAATCATCCATCGCTCGGTGCATGCGCAGATCTTTGTCCATCTCGCGGCTAGCCAGCAGCCTGCGCTCCCTTTACCTCTCCTCGCCCGCGTCGCGCCCGACCATCGCGAACCGGATCCCCGTTTGGCCGCACACAGATGCTCCCCAGGCCCGCGCCTTGTCCTCGAGAATGGCGCCGAAGCCTTCCCTGTCCGTCGTGACAAGACCTGCCGCCAGGCCGTTGGCTGCAGCGGCGCTTCAGCAGCAGGTCCGTGGAATGAAAGTGCACAGCTCAATCAAGAAGCGTTGCGAGCATTGCAAGGTACGCTCACATGGCGCGGCGCTGCCTTGCGCATGACAGGATTGGGGGCATCTTGCGGCTGACTGGTGCCATACAGATTGTACGTCGGAAGAAGGGCAAGAGAGGGAATGGATACCGATATGTCATCTGCAGCGCAAACCCTAGGCATAAACAACGTCAGGGATCGTAGGCTGCTACGGGATGGGTCAGGGTCTCGGGCATACGGCAAGGAGCGCAGTCTGGTGGGCATTGCGGACGGAACGGTCCAAGATCTGTGTGCGCACCGCAGTGGTGGCCGCACGTGAACCGCGGTCAAGGAAGGGGGAGGGGATGGGCATGTACCAGTTTGGGGACGGCATTGCGATCGAATTGGTGGCTGCTGGGACGGTCGGATGGACAGCCAAACAGCGCGCGCATACAGCGAGGCCCAGCGGAGGGCAACGATATTTGATGGTTATGGTCGTGGCCGTGCAGGAAGGAGTAAAAGACAGTCGAAGCACACCACTAGCATACACAAGAGGTCGCACCAGGCTGGTGCCCCGCGAAGACGGTCACATGCCGTCGATAAACCTTTCCAAGCCCTCCCACTGCGTCTTGCCTGTGGACAGGAGATACCGGATGTGCTGCTGTGGCGGTGGAGGTGATGATCTGTCAGTGAGAATGCCACGGGAGATTCGCTGCTGCGTGGGCCGCAACGATGGGGTAAAGGGGCTGGCAAACCAGGTCTTGGACGTGGCGATGTCTCTCGAACTCTTGCCTCGCAAAGAGCCTCGTTTCGTCGCGGGTGCTCTGGTCGCCTATCTTACGCGTGCCACGCAACACGGTCCGATAGAGCGCCAGGACGCGGGATCGCTGGAGGAACTGCAGGCACATGGCGCAGTGCATCAGTGGATCGATCCGGCCAGTGCAGCGGGCCGCGTACGTACATGATCTAGGCTGAGCGTCTCGCCCAGCTTCGGGCGGCGTCCGCGACCAGGAGCCTGGGCATAGCAGCGGAGCTGATGCTGGGGGAACAGCCTGAGTGCCCTCATTGTGCCGGAACTAGGTAGAGACGGTGTGCGTGATACTGATACATGTCCGTCCGACTCGTCGGATACCGGAAGCCCAATCCCCGCCACGCACATGCACGCACATGCACGCACAATCCCAGAAAGCCCTGCTGTATCCCCGCTGCTGCCGTGATGGGCTGGGCCTGGATGTCCAGTGTCCGCTGAAGAGTGAGGGCCGTCGAGGTGGCTTGGCCGAGGACGGAACCCGACAGAACAGTTTTCGAGGTTCGCAAAACGTCAGCGGCCGGGCCGGCTGCACCGCTGCGCACCGAGAGTCATTACTGTGCTTGGTTAAATAGCCGCAGCGCGACCGCGGCACTCGCAGCGGGCCGGAGTCAGCTCTCCGGTCTTTAAAGCGCGCGTTCTTGCTTCGCGTCCCTGCTCCCACCGCTCACGACCGACCACAAAATGGCCACACGCGTCCAGCCCCCACAACCCCCTGTCCTGCCATCTTTGGCCTTGCTTGGTGTCACCATCGCCGCCACCTGGCCCCGCTTCTCCGCCCAGGATGAACCGACGCAGGCGGCTTGGGCAGCTTGAACAGACCCTCGAAACAATCAACCGCAAGACAGACGACCAATTCGTCCATGACTACCTTCTCAGGTTAGTAAACACCGAACGCGCGCTGTGCATGATCTCCGGTGCTTGATGAGTTGAAACGTCGGGACAGCCCCCATGCGTCGAGGGCGCCATGGACCGCCACCTGGGCCAGCCCAAGCACAGGAGTTGCCTACAGCCTCTGCCTCCGCCAGCCTCGCAAGACACTGACAGGCTCTGAGCTCGATGCCTGCTTCTCACTCGTCCAGGCGACGAGCCAGAGGGACTATGAGGGCTCTTCGCGCGGTTGGGATCCACCGGCCAAGAGGGAGGAGATGCGACATCCGGACCTTCGATACGTCCTTGTCAAGGACGCGCACTCCGTGGTCAGGGGCTTCACCAGCCTCATGCCCACAATCGAGGAGGGGCAGCTCGTGGTCTACTGCTATGAGATACATCTCGAGCCCGAGCTCCGTGGCACCGGCTTGGCCAGGCTCTTGATGGACTTGCTGGAGACGGTGGCCAACAATATCGACGTCGCCGACAAGGTCATGCTGACCGTCTTCACCTGCAACAAGAGGGCTGTCGAGTTCTACCAAAAGTGTGGCTTCGTGAGGGACGAGATAAGCCCCCAGCCCAGGACGCTCAGGGGCGGAAAGGTCAAGGTGCCGGAGTACCAGATCATGAGCAAGCGTGTCACACACCGCCAAGACACGACCTTGGCCGCACAAGGTGATCGACCAAACGGCGTGGCGGACTGGCCTGTATCCTCTGTCCACGGCAAGCAAGAGCAAGTCGTTGAGGTGTCTACTGCAGACCATCCCAGGCCGGCCAAGGTCGCGAGGCTCGACCACCCTGCTGAGACAGGATCATAGATCGGCTGTGGGGCCCAGGATACGGCTAGCGATTCAATAGCTGCGTAGTCAACTGCGTCCTTGAATCTCATTCACGCGGTCCAGGCGAGCTGATTCTCATAGTGAACGCGACTCTAGCAACCCCGGGTTACAAATCATAGGATCAACTGACATTAGACTATAACATACAGCTTTGGCTTACTGCTTGTCCAGCAGAATATTGTTCCGGCTTTTGCGTAGACTTGGATCAAATATGAAGCTAGGTGTATCTATGTTGCGGGACACCAGGGATCCAACCACGGAAACGAAGGGTACCACTTCCACAGCACCTACTTCTGTAACACTAAATCTAACAAGAACCATCCGATAATAGTTCTTCTGATGATCTGGATACTTTTAACTGGTACTTACTTCTAGGGTTGCACATGTGGTCTTCAGCGTGTGTGTAGTTGAATTGGTCCGAGTTGATAGACATGTAGTCTCTCTGCTGGGCTGTGGATACGTACCGGTGTAACCTTTGTTTTCATGGGTGTGAATCCCCGGTCTCCTCGGGAATGTACTGACTGAAGAAAGGGAAAGGGAAAGGGAGAGGGGGAGGGGGGAAATGCGCTACTTTGCTTGGAAATTGTATAGTTGGTCCCCTTCGGATGAGCCAGCACGATCGATATAAGGTTCACTGAATCATTTGTATCATTGTCTTGTGGGAGTTCTGTACAATGAAGCCCGAACTCAAGGCCCAGGCCATTGGGAAGCGGTACCCTGAAACCCGTAAGCTTCAGCTCGGTCTCATCCACCCCGTCGGGCCTGGTCAATGTGCCTCGGAAAGTAAGCCCCAGGGCTGCGTTGTGGCCTCTTTGCGGCACAGTCGGGTTGGTCAGGTCAGTCCTAAACTCAGAGCTGTCCACCCGAGTCCTTACTTAAGTAGGTATGTGAGACCACTACCTGAGTAGCTTAGAATCATACCAGGACCCAACTGCCAGCTGTCAAAGCCGCAAAGGTCAAACGCATTTGCTCGTGTACTCATATGAACCCATCTCGATACTCTCTTTGCAATTAAATATCCTCCAAACCAGCGCCTGGGCCCGCCCATTCGTCTCCCTTTTCAACCTGTCCACAGGCCAAGTGCCGGGAAGCCCAAATCCACCAACCACAGGATAATGTCTGCCGGTTTTCAGCAGCCCTTGATCAGCTGCAGCCCGTTCGGCTTGTGCTGCGAGGCGTTTTGGTGCCCGTGTATTGTCGGGGGCCGCACAACACACCGCCTCAAGCACAATGGGGATATGCAAGAGTACAATTGTTGCAATGCCGATTGTGGTGCCATGTGTGCCCTGCATGCTTTCGGTGGTTGGGGCTGGGTGTGAGTGAGCCATCAGTCTGTGCCTAGTCGACGCTCACATTCTTGGATAGGCTGCAGTGCATCAGGCGCGGCGACATTCGTGCGAAGAACCAGATGGACAAGAGCCTCTGTGGGGACTGTATGGTATCGCTATGCTGCCATTGTTGCGCAGTCATCCAGCAGGAGAAGGAAGTCTTGGCTCGGACTGCGGGCGTAACGTTAGTAAGTCAATCAGTCATTGCAGTCTTGTGAGGCAGAGAGCACCGATCGACTGAAACTACCATGCAGGACAAGACAGGGTACCAACAGCAAGAGGCCATGAGCGTGTAGAGTTTGGGATGGGGCAACACGATAGTCACTTCAATGATCGATTTTCAGCAGAAGCGAGATGCTTGCAACCGCCGAAACCCGGGGGACATACTTTGCACCGTTCGTGACATGGCTGTGGCCAAATAAACACGCTCTCCCACCCAGTCTGATTACATAGGTAACTTGCACGCTGGGCCCACATGCCCAGCTCATACATGCTTAACCTCAGTCCACGACTTAGTGTGGTATGCTTCAGATGGGTTGGGCGTGGTGATGAAATGCGTGGATCGGGGTGTTTGGGGTGTTGGTATTGGGTATGTAGTAAATAGTTGTGCGGATGGGTATAGGTGGGTGTAAATATCCGCATTCCCACATGCAGGGGGTGGCTTCGCCGCCTGAGTGACAAGATTGTCTCCTCAGTGTATTGTTCAGTTACATATCTAATTTTCCTTCTAGAAACCGTGTTGCCGTCAAGTGGCGCTGCATCCGTACAATTGTTTTCCGCCTTAGTATTATTCCCCCAGCACAATCCTAACGACAGCCACAAAGATGCTTGGCACTAATGCTAACTCCTATTCTTTGCGGTCTGTTTCCATTCTGCGCGACTATTTCCCCCTCAAAGTAGACTGACTGTATGCAGCTTTGGTAGCTCGTCCTTGCACAGCAATTTAACATGCACCACGTCTATGACTTCCTCGAGCATAAATAGACACCATTCTGTGTTGCACCATGACGAGGTTCCGGTCTGAACCCTACAGCACTCGCTTGAACCACGCAGGTATCAGTATCTGAGTAAAACCAAAGATGGACTCGCAACAAGATATTCAACCTCAACGCCCGGTGAAGGGCTCAAAAGGCAGGCGTGCCATACCGAGACCCTCATCAGAGAGCATTGATGACGCCACCACTGACAGGGCTCAGGATTCCACCGATGGCGCTTCGTGGAAGCATCTCTTCGTTTTCACCCAGCGCCATCAATTTCGCCTTCTGAGCCTTGCCGTAGTCGCTTCCCTGCTTGTCGCTGCAGTCAGAACAGTATTCGCAATCATTCTTGGGAGGATCATGGACATTGTCAGCCCCCTTGGTGCCGGGAACATTGACGGGAGCACAGCCATGGCCGGGGTCAGCATCTGGTGCATCGTGCTGACTGGGCTGGGTCTGGCCTCGTGGGCTTTTAGCTCGGCCCTCATGGCCCTGTGGGTCATCTACGGTGAGTCGGTCGCGAAGACCGCAAAAGAGTGCGTGTTCGAGCGCTTGCTGCACAGGGAGATGGCCTGGTTCGACGGCCATCGCGAGGGTCTAAGCAGCGCCTTATCCGGCATACAGACGTAGGTCCTTTACTCCTGCAGTGGCCAGGTGTCTAAGGCCATTGGCCCCGCTGACAGACCGGCAGACATATACGAGAGCTCCAGTTGGCGACCTCACAGGTTCTGGGGTTCCTGGTCGCTGACTTTCTGGTCGCCGTTGGCTGCCTCGTCGTCGCCTTTTACAACAGCTGGCAGCTGACACTTGTCCTGATGGCAACCATCCCGGTGTCGTTACTTGCACTACACTTTATCAGCCGCGGCATTGAGGCCGCCATCATTTCACAGAAGCAAGAGCTCGCCGAGGCCTCCAAGGTCGTGATTGCTGCCGTGACGGCCGTCGACCTGGTCAAGATCTACAACGGCTTCGACCACGAAGTCTGGCAGTACTTGCAGGCGGCCAGGGCATCAATGCGGTACTATATTCGACAGGCGATACGGAACTCCATGCAGATGGGCTTTCTCAAGCTGTGGGTCGTCAATCTGTTCGTCGTGGGTTTTTGGTTTGCCGGATTCCTGGTGAGCCAGAGGAAGATTACGCCAGGAACAGCCCTGACGACCTTTTACTCCGTCTTGACAGCTTTCCAGTCTATTGAAGGGGTAGCGCCGCAGTGGCTTGTGTTGGCCAAGGGATTCTCGGCCGGGCATCAACTTGGAAAGACTGCACCCACCGGGCCAGGGGATGAGGATACGCGCGAGGTAGAATCATCCCACCATCGCCCACAGAGCTGTGCCGGAGAGATCGATATGGTTGGGATATCATTCGCATAGTGAGTTAAGGACCAGCACCCATACCCCATGCATGAAGCCTACAACTACTACCACACATACACGTGTAGCACCCGCACGTGTGGCACGCGCACCTAACACACCCACACTGATAGCGCCCATTTCCATACTCCTCGTAATTACCCATAACGCCCACACCCAAAATACCAATGTCTATATCATTCACATCGCAGGCCCACACTCAACAGCTGACCCCTGTGCTGCAGCCCGTCCAATCCCCAGAAGACTGTCCTCCATCACTCGAGCTTCTCATTTAAGAACGGAATCACTTTCTTGGTAGGACGGAGCGGATCAGGCAAAAGCACCATCGCAAACCTCCTGGTCAAGTTCTACGAGCCCGTCTCCGGGGACATACTCGTCGATGGGCATCCTATTGGAAGCCTGGACGAGAGGTGGCTTCGCGAGAATGTCACGTTGATCCAACAGTCGAGTATACTGTTTAACGAGACGTTCTTCATGAACGTCGCCTTTGGCTCGCGCGACCCGTCACTCGTCACAAGGGAAGAGGTCAGGGCTGCATGTGAGACGGTACTGCTTCAGTCCACAGTCGCGCAACTGCCCGAAGGGCTCGACACCAACGTCGGGATGGGTGGACACAACCTCAGCGGAGGGCAGAAGCAGCGGCTCGCCCTGGCCCGAGCTCGTATAAAAAGCCCACCGGTCTTGATCTTGGACGAAACCTTCAGTGGACTTGATTCCACAAGCAGGGTCCTCATTCTTGAGGCGATAAGAGTATGGCGAGCCGGGAAGACAACGATTATCATCACGCACGACGTATCGAATATTTCTGATGGCGATTACGTTTATGTGATGGACCAGAGCTTCTTGGTGCAACACGGATTTCGAAGAGATATTGTCGAAGACGAGGACGGTGTCTTCGCGTCACTGTTGTCATCGAATGATGACGAACCAGCCCGGGACTTGTCAGCAGCGCTGCACACCACTGGCAGCAACATCGACGACACCTCACCCCCCGAGACGCCTTCCGAGACACCATCCGCTGAGCCCTCTCGCCTCTCCAAGGTCTTCCTTCCACAGCGGAGTCCGAGTTCAGCAGGAAATCGCGGCCTATTCCGACTGTCATTGGGTCCCAGTGTGCAGAGCTCTACGATTATCAAGCTCGCTGAGCCGCGGCACGCTACGGCATCGTTTTCAAACCCTGGCCCTGACCAGATCAATCCTCACGCTTCACTTGATGAGCGCAGCATCGGCGTGAGGGCTTCGGATAGTCCTGGGTACAACCCGGGCAGAATAAGGAAGTCGAGCCTCGATATGGTGCAAGAGACGGGGGAGCTGACCAAACTCCGTCGGCCCCTTGTCTCACCACGGCTTGCCCAACAGAATGAGTGGCATTCAGGCAAGAGAACACTGTCGACAGCCTCGGGCATGAACAGCTCTTCCGGAGAGACGCCAGTTGGACACGACGAACACAAGAAGCGCAAGGGGAAACCTGCCGCTGTTGGCGTCCGCCAGGGCCTCTCCACATCAAAAATTCTTGCAACCGTTTGGCCCATGCTTGACAGAGCAAACCGAGTCCGCATCGTTCTTGGTATTGCTGCCTGCGTGGTCGCCGCGACATGCAACCCGGTATTCTCCTTCGTTTTCGCGCAATTGATTGCCACACTCTGGGCACCCGCCACTGAGATGAGAGCTTCCGGGCAAACGTGGGCCGTCCGCCTGACTATTGTCGGTGTTGTGGACGGGTGTTCGATCTTTGCCGCATTTTACCTGATGCAATACGCTGGGCAGGCATGGGTCACATCGCTACGTATCGAGGCGCTGAAGAGAAGCCTCTCTCAGCCGAGACAGTGGTTTGATAACCCATCCCACTCGCCTGGTCGCCTTGCCTCGACTCTCGAAAAGGATGCAGAGGAAATGCGCAACCTCGTGGGTCGCTTCGTCCCTATCGTCCTGGTCATCGTGACAATGTTGACCACCAGCCTGATCTGGGCGCTTGTTATCTCGTGGAGGTTAACCTTGGTTACGCTTGCATCCGCCCCCATTGTTTACGCCGCCACCCAGGCAATCGGTTCCGTTTCGGGAAAAGGGGAGGCGCTCTGTCACGGGATGGCGGAGATTACGAGCTCAGTGTCTGTGGAGACCTTTTTGAACATCCGAATAGTCAGGGCCCTCAACCTAGAGGACCATTTCAGCTCCAAGCACATCCAGTCCACTGACAGCGCGTTCCGAGTTGGCATGAAGAGGGGCCTATTGACAGGCTTCTTCTACGGGCTCTACCAAGGCATGCCTAACTGGCTTACGGCACTCGTGTTCTGGTACGCGACCGTGCTGCTCACATCGCCTGGAGCAACTATCTCGGCCTCGACAATCGTTCAGGTCATTAACCTGCTTCTTTTCAGCATAGGGACCGCCACAGCCATGTTGGATAATATCCCGCAGATCGCCCACGCCAAGGCCGCGTCCGTCCAGGTTCTCTACTATGCCACCCTGAGCTACAATAGTAGCCACGAGGGACGAGGTGAGGTGAGGGTTCTAACGCCATTCCCGGTCGAGATGACGGGCCTGCAGTTCGCATATCCCGCCGCCAAGGGCAGTCGTGGCGGCCCGAACAAAGTCCTTCGGAATATCAACCTCCGTATTGAACGCGGTGAATGTATAGGTATTGTGGGTCCGTCGGGGTGCGGAAAGAGCACCATCGCGAACATCCTTTTGCGGCTAATCGAGCCGTCGTTGGATCAGCAGATGGTGGAAAACAGAATGGACCACACCTCAAATCGCCCTCACGCAAAGCAGCGGCTTCAGCAGCCTGCACCATTGTCCTACGCCGGGGTGCCCGCCTCGGAGGTGTCTGCCTCTGTCCTCCGCACGCACACGGCCTACGTCCCTCAACACCCGTTCCTCTTTCCCACAACGATCCGCGAGAACATTGCTTATGGCCTGCACACAGACTCCCCGTTTCGTGAGCTGAGTTCCATTATTGCGGCGGCGCGGCTGGCTCACATCCATGATTTCATTGTCTCATTGCCCCAGGGGTACTCCACACTCGTGGGCGAGGGCGGTCTTGGCCTGTCCGGGGGGCAGGCTCAGCGTGTGAGTATAGCTAGAGCGCTCGTCCGCAAGCCGAAGTTGCTTGTCATGGACGAACCGACAAGCTCACTTGATGCCGACAGTGCTGAGAGCGTGAGGAAGGCGATACAGGGTCTGATGGGACAGGTCAGGCTGGATCAGGGGGGGCAAGAGCTGACGATTGTGATTATTACACATTCGAGGGAGATGATGAGGGTAGTGAACCGGATAGTGGTCATGGACGAGGGGTTTGTGGCTGAGGAGGGTGTCTTTGAGGAATTATTGGCCAGGAGGGGCAAATTCGCGGGGCTCCTGGGAGGAGGAGCCTGGATGCATCTCAGTGCGAATCCATAAGGTCGCTACATGTGAGCCTTAGCGCGAAACATAAAGAACGTAAACCTCAAGTCCATAACATAGCCCGACGGCTCATGCCCTTCCAGCCCTTGGAGACGACACATTGGTGAAGTTGCGCGTAGCCTCAAACCTCTCCCTGTATACACGCTCAAGTTTTGCATATTTTGAACCCTCCATACACAGTACTAGTGCAGCAGCTATTGGTATGTAGGTTTTGCGTAGGGTTAGGTATTATGGGTTATATCTGAGTAGGTGTTTTAGTCAAGGTATTTTAGGCCTAGGCGTTGTGAATATAGGTTGGGTGAAGTCCACTTTGTTTCCGTGGCTATGTATCTACTAAACTACCAGAGAGCAACGATCATGTGCATCAACTAGTCTCCTTTGACGGTCAGGCCGAGATGGGGAAGCAACCGGCTCTGCACGAAGTCCTCAATCCCGTGTAACTCCACCCCAAGAGCCAGGATATTCTGGTCGGGGATCTCTTTCCCATTGTACATGCCACATTCATTGTACAGTTGGAACATGATGTCTCTGTCTTTCCACCCCGTTGAGTCCAGCTTCTTGTAGGTTGTCCGCTTTCCTGTTAGCCTTTCCACACAGGCTATGATGTCGTTTGGTGAGACTCTTGCGTTACAGCAGTACAAATACAGGTGGTTGAGTTGGTCCTTTTTGGAGTCCCACTGGTCGAACACCGCCTTTGTAATGGCCGACAGGTCTTTTTCTACAAACAGCATGGCAAGTTGTGTGTTGGCTTCGACAATAGGCTGGTGGAACTCTATAGTGTCTGAGATGGCAGGGTCGTATCTCATGTGCGAACGCAAGATCATATCTGTAACCGTGTGCATCAGCCAGCTGCTTACCCTTACGCCGAGGATCGGCCGTACGCACTTTCATAGAAATTTCCCGTGTAGAGGAAACAGGCAGGGAAATTACGCTGCCGGATATAGTCGTCGACATGGTGCTTGCCCTCATAGATCTGACTGACAAAACGACCGCCGGATATCTGCTTGGAGCTCGGTAATGTGGACCAGACAAGACACTTGACCGTTGCCGCTGCAGCAGCCGCATCCACCATGTTTTTCCCCTGCTGTTCCTCACTACTTGGGTCATCTTTAATGGTCGAGTCATAGAAATTAGTGACCCCAAAGACGCCCCAACATCCCTCAAACGCTGGCGTAAGACTTGCCGGTTCGGTCAAGTCAGCCTTGATGACCTCTGCGCCCTGCGCTTGGAGGGCTTTGGCCACATGTGAGCTGGGATCGCGAGTAACGGCTCGCACGCTGTACTGGTAGGGGTACTGGAGGAGGAGTCGAGCCACAGCACCGCCTGCAGAGGAAATGGGTTGTTAACATCCAGTCTTTGCGTGCCAGTGAGGAACCATACCTTGGTTGCCGGTGGCGCCAAACACTAGAATCCGTTTGACCATGACGGGGGGGAAGCTTTCAATGTTTGCTGCGATTTGGATAATGGGAATATAAGTCGACCATCTGCACGGATTTAGAGAGCGTTGCAAGACAACTGCCCGGCTGTCACTATATATATAGCTTGTCCCCGCCGCCTCCAACTCCGGGTCTCGTCCTCGGCAGTTCCGCGGAGGCTTCACACCATCCGTTTCCCCGGGCTCGGATTTATGAGGAGCTGCAAGGCTTCGCGGCCGTGGCGGAGGCCCCTAACACGGCCAGTGCAACAATCAGACCTTCGGCGCACTATTCTAGCCTGACCAGTGACCATGTTGCAGAGAACGGATATTCGCATACGTTGCGCTAATAATAAAGCACTCCCTTAGCAAAAAATAATATTTTTTTTATATAAAACAATTAAAATTAAAATTAATGTAATTTAATAATTTTATTATTAAGCTTTTATTAAATTATCAAAACTTATTATTATCTTTTATAACGTGGTTTATCAGGAAGTGGGACATATTAGGAAGTGGGACAG